>JAJHUR010137833.1:0-14994 GCA_027495735.1 Lutjanus campechanus
TAAGTTCATGCATGCATGCACACATGTACTGTTTCTGCTTATGCACGCACCACAGGGGTTTTCATTCATTCATTTATTTCAGTACTTGGCACAACTACCGAGTGCAACTTTCAACACCGTGGGTGCCATGAATGCAGCATCTCGACTTTGCAAAGGAAGGAGTAAAGGGATAGTTCACCCCAAAATGAAAATTCAGTCATTATCTACTCACCCTCATGCTGATTAAAGGTCCCATTTAGTTTTTTAGTCCACAAAACACTGCTCTCCCAAACAGTGAAAGTGAATGGTGACCAGTTTTCACACGAAAGAAGAAAAAAAAAACTCAATAAGTGCCTCTATACTGCTGGTGTAATCTAGGTCTCCGTCTCTCAAGTCAGCTTGGCATGTTGGGGCTTTCGGAGACTTGGATTACACCAGACGAGCAGTATGAAGGCATATTATGTTTTTTTTAAATGTTTGTTTTATGTTTGAGAACTGGTCACCATTCACTTCAACTGTTTGGGAGCTTCTTCAACACCTTTTTCCTGTGAAACTCAAGCAGTGTTTTGTGGATGAAAAAACTTAACCCAACCTTCAATCAGCATGAGGGCGAGTAGATAATGACTGAATTTTTAATTTTTGGGTGAATTATCCCTTTAAGCCTCCTGGAGGTCTTTTGAAAAGACAGATTTCTGTTCGGCATGACAGCTAACCATTAGCAAGTGTCACAGCCATGACACTTGCCTGTGACTTGTAGATTAGCAACAGCCTTGACAATGACATATTGATTGATTAATTAGTACACACAGAAACAAATCAATACTGAATCACGATGCGTGGTGCATTGTTATGTTTTTATAATGGGTTTGGTAAGACAGCTCATGATAAATAAGTTCTTCAGTCAAGTATAATATAATTATGAGCCATTATAAAACTGATCACCGTACGCTATTTTGGCGAATGAAGTTGACGGCACATACTGTAATTTTGTGCATTTTATGGTACCCGGGACTTAAGTTCACCATACCAGAATTTGACAAGAATTGCAAAATAAGGGAAATTCTGATGATGACGTTTTGAGTACTCTTCGCTTTTTAGGTTGTGGCCAGATTCAGGTGTGGCTGATATGGTTTTGTCAGAGCCAGTGTGGATAATTCAGGCACAGGTTTAAAGTCTTGGATTTGATTCCCTAATATTTGCTATTAGGGAATATTTACATTCCAAAAAGGACAAGTATCCAGTTTACACCATAGCACTGTGGGAAAACAAATCTGACCCCATAATTGGACTGGGATTAGGGATTAGACGATTGAATGAAGTTCAGTATAGTAACAGAAACTGTGTTTTTGTGTGTGAGCCAATGCAGGAAACAAACTTGGCATTTAGAGGAAAACATCGTCTGCCTGTTGATACATTCTAGGAACAGTCAGTCACTGCGACAAACCAAGCTGAAACACACTGTGGCAAACACATCCAAAACAAACACACACCAGTTTCTTCCAGATGGTCGTGTAATCATCTCTCATTATCTGAAATGATTTCAAAACAGCTTTTTTGTTTTGCACTTTGAGATATTTCAGTCACTCTTTCTGCACTTTCAAGTGAGACAGTTTTCTTGTTTTCAGCTTCACTGTGTCTGCATATCTTCAGATGACTTTGAGGAGTTTCAGTTGCAAAGACTACGTGCTTTTGGGGGAGGTTAGGATGCTCCACAATTAAGAAATCAAGTCTGTTCTGTAGCTCAATGCAACATCTCATTACAGGATGGTTTCCTTGTATTTGTTAAAGTAATACATATTCCTGGGGTCTAAAAGTACATCTGTTCATCTCATGTAATCATAATAAGGTCCAATCACAGTGAAATGCAGTCCTGTCAGTTCCTTCAATTTGTGACCTCATTAGGATTCTAGTAGCCTGAGGGTAGAGGCTCTCCCTGATCCTCTCCGTGCTGGCCCAGTGTATCTGGTGCCTTCTTCCTGACCACAGCAGGGAGAAAAGGCCATTATCTGTGTGGTTGGGATCCTTAATGACTCTCTTAGCCTTATTCTTGCAGCACCTGGTGTAAATATCCTTTAGGTAGGTTGGAGCACGGCCTGTTGTATGTTCAGCCAAATGAACCACTCTTCCCAGGGCCTAGTGGTCTTGTTCGCCGCTGTTTCCATACCAGGCTGTGATGTTCCCTGTCAAGTGCAGGATCAGACATTCCTCAGTGTTTGACGGAGTACCCAGAATGACCTTAAAGCTCCTGAGGTGAAACAGTGAGGTGAAACTTGCCTGCCTTATCACTGAGTAGTGCCCCAGTCAAGGCCCTCTGTGATGCAAACACCAAGATACTCGAAGTTGTCCTGGACCTGTTGATATTAAGGATGCGTGTAGTTCCTTCTATTCTTCCCAGAGTCCACTGTCAGCTCCTTAGTCTTACTGACATTCGGGACCAGGTTTTTGTCCTGCCACCAGTGGGTTGGGCTCTCTACTTCCTTCAGGTAGACCTTTTTATTGTTATCCATGATCAGGCTCGTAGTAGTTGTGTTGTTGGCAAACTTGATGATGGCGTTGCAGTTAGGAGTGGGCGGTATACCGGTGACGTCACTGTCAAAGGTGCCATGTTGGCCCACAGCACAGATTTCGCTATACAGTTTTTTTACTGTGGTAAGTGTTTTAGCATATTGAAATAGACATGCTTTACTGTGGCATGCAGGTACAGGGCAACGCACTAGGGATGAGATTTCTACATCTGAACAGAAGCATATCTTCAGGTAAGACCTCAGCTACAGTCAAAACACACTTGCAACACAAAATGCAACAAGGAGAAATGTGGGTTCCCAACCAGACCTTTAGATTTGGTAGACTTAACAATTGCTGAGGCAGAAGCACAGCATTTATGTTAATCAACTTTAGAATGAACATAACCCGCACGGCAGCTTGAACTTTGCTGCATCACAAGTTTATTATATTATAATCTAATGAAATTCATTAGAGCAAATCATTTGGTGTTTTTAAAGTCATTCTATTAAGCTGAAACAGATTCCATATTCTGTTCGTGTTCAGAACTGACTGGTCCAAGTCCAGCAGAAGGACTTATTATTTTTGTAATACCATGATATAACACCATCACCGCGAAAACACCCAAAAAATACCATTATATAAATTTTAGGCACTATTGGCCAACCCTACTCCAAGTCAAATTTGGCTATGCTGTCGTGTGTACAGGGAGTACAGCAGGGGGCTCAGAACGCAGCCCTGGGGTTCTCCAGTGTTAATGATGTGGCTGGAAGAGGTGTGTCCATACAGGACGGACATTGGCAGTGAGACACTTTTCTATCAGACAGTTGTCTGTTAGTTAAGTCATGCTAGTCAGGTTAGCCCTGCTGGTAGTGTTTTTTGTGTGGCAAATGAGAAACCAAAGCTGGAAGAGCCTCAAATAATATCCCTTAGATCTGCTGTATGGGAGCATTGTGTTTTCCCAATAAGTTACAGGGCCAGAAAACTCCTGCCTTAATGCAGCTATTACAGGGCTGGGCGGAGCCATGTACTGCTGGCTCTAATAGTTAGTTCAAGTCATGTTAGAATATGTTTTAGTTGTCTTCATGGTAATTCTTTAACTATCTTACTCTGAGAAGATGCTGGTTGGCATCGGTTGTGATAAGGACAGACAATTACTGGTCTCAAGTCTCAATCAAGTGGTCTTGGACCCCCACCCCAAGACCCCCAATTCAGCACCATGCCTCAGAGGACTCCATATGAGCAGGGTCTACAGTTGATAGACTGACCTCTGCCAAATCACGCTGCTGAGGTCAGAAGGTCGAGAGGAAAACCTTCAAATGAAGTCAGCCAGACTCAGCAGCAGTCACAAATCATCGGGCACTCTTAATAGTGTTGCCGACAGTATTGACTTAACCAAGACAGAGTGTAAGTAACTCGAAGGCAAACAGAGGACAGGGACACATTCCCAATTATTTACAATGACAGTTTCCTGATTATCAGCTCAAAAATGGACGACCCTCAAGTGTCTCCAATCCTGTGGTCTAGTACAGGATGTTCAAGTTTGTATTTTCTATCTTCTTTTGTGAAGTCTGGGTGTGAAAGCAGCATCACATGATAGATGGGAGGATTCTGTTATTGCCTTGGCCTCAAAGGGGAGTCAGCACGACCCCCTGGAGCCTTCAACACTTCTTGCATCCTGCTGTCCCTGGATAATACCACCATTATGAAGGTCCACTCCTCTGCACACTGTCGTTGTGGTGTCAGGCTGACCCGCTGCATGACCCCAATCACCGAAACAACGCTGCATCCTCTGCAGCCAGGCACACGCTGTAGACTGCACAGATGGCTACCTGGAAATATGGGACCCTGAAGACTTCATATTGCAGTGCGCTGGTGTCAAATCGCACGGGTGTACGAGCCAAAAGGGTGCGCCGATGCTTATGTAGTGGCCCAGAAAAGAACACTGATCCTAAGTTGGACTGATCCCATTTGTGTCACTGGATTGTTCTTGTCTGAGCAGAATGTAAGACACACAAAAGAAGACGTTCTTCCTTTCCTCCGGCGTCTTTCCTCGGCTCTGAATGGAATAAAGCTCAGCTCTTTGTCGACTGTCTGGGTGGAAAATCAGAGACAGACTTTTTTTTTTATTGTTATTGTTATTCCCAACAATGGGGAGAGCGTCTCTTAAGATGTCGGCATTAAAAGCAACTGGCACAGATACGGTGAATAATGGATGATATTGATTCTCATCTCCCGTTATATTTCTTGCATATAACTCCGCTTGATGGCTTTCTTTTACATATCTTAAGTGGATCTGTGAAAGCTTTCGCCTCTCAGCTCCCTATCTCCTGCTTTGTTCTCAGCTCATGTCAGAGCCATTTCGCTCGTGGGGGCTCGTCGGCAGGAAGCAAATCATCTAAATAAGAACGGATGATGATGTAGAACGGGTCCCTCATCTGTCACCGGGGTCCTTCTCCTTATCTCTGAGTGTGCAGATATAGCTGGGTCATGAGTGGGATGCCTGCTTTTGCTTTGACCCCAGTCGTGCTGCTTCCAGTGCAGCCTGCCAGCGGTAAAATGGAGCATCGAGCTAATCATGCAAAAACTGCATTTGTTTCTTTGTTTGTGGGACAAGTCAACAAACACTCGGATCCACTGTTGAGTACAGAAAATATCTTTGTTTCTCCTTTAGGAGGAGTCGAGGTAATTAGGAGAACAGAAATATGTTATTTTTGCTACTAATCATAGCAACAAACCCACTTGTAATCGCACAGTTTTTCAGGAAGAGCATCTGAAACAGTTGAAAGTTGAAGCTTAAGGACTGGAGCGCTGCGTTTGGCTGCCAAAGAAGTCAGAACTGAAGGGTGGAAGCACAGATGAGACATCTTGTGCCTTTTCCAAACAATCTCATATATTATGTGTCATCTTTAAAGGCTCAATCGCCCAAAAAATGCTCTCGGTACGATGGAGAGGAATTTTTTTTTAGTGGTTTCACAGCTTTAAAAAGTCTCCTGAAAAAAACCCAGCAGCAATATGTCTCAGCAGAAATCGTGTTCTCATTACACAGCAGATGTGAAAGGGTTTCACAGGGACTATCCATTTAGTATGAAGTAGTTACAGAGAGAACTGTTCACAGCAAGATGTTCTGTGGCTTTTCCAAAGGCCTTCCGTTCCCTCCATTATACTGAGGTGGGGGCAGTAATCTTGAGTAACCAAAACTACAATATCTGCATGACTACACACCAGAGGTGAGACCAAGTCATTGTTTTGCATCTCTCAAGACTTTGACCTCAAGTCCCTAGTCAAGACAGGCATGTCTCGAGTCAAGTCCCAAGTCCTTAACTTTGAGTTTCCAGTTCTAAACAAGTCTTAATGCGCTCTTAACCAAATGTAGTGCCATTTTAACAACAGAGCCTCAACGTACTGTTCTTTGTGCAACTTCCAATATGAAATTAAATTAGACGTTGTTGCGTCTCTGTTAGTAATTTTTGACCCACACATTTTGCAAACTGCAAGTTGTTTTCTGTTGACCAGTGCATAGTTTTTGTATGTTAATAAAATTATCTTTAGAATATTTTTTTTTCCAGCTGGAGTTCAATAACTTAACATTAGTTTTTCAAGATTGATTCCTGCAGCTGGATGCTGTCAGATTGGTTCCAAAGAAGTGGATCTGGAGAATGAAATCTCAACTTGCTGAGAATGCTGTTAAACGTAGTTGATTCGGGAAAAAAAATGATTCATGGCACACCTTTCAAATAACATACTTTTAAATTATTGGGCTTGGGGGAAGATATCAAGTACTGTCAAATCAAAAGGCTCAGTGTTTAAGTCCAAGTCGAGTCTTTTTTGATTTTGTTGAGTCTAAAATCATCAAATTTGTGACTCCACTGACTCAAGTCCACACCTCTTCTGCATACCATTGCAGATACGAGAAAAAATGTGTCTCTTTCTTTGTAATTTGGGTGAGCAAACTCTTGAAACCTTCATTAATCAAGATATTATGGCTGTACATATCTGATTCCGTAGGGTTAGGGAATCAAGCCTGATCTGTCTTTAAATATGAATACTTTACTGTGCAGTAGACTTACTCAACATGCAGCATTTCAAGGAGATTTAATGTCCTAGGGAGAATTTAACAGACAGAGAAAGTACACACAGTGAATGGAAGGCAGTAAGGAATTTGGCCTTGCATCAAATGGACTCAAAACTCTCCATGAAATGTGAAATGTGAGTTATATTAAACTGCCAAAGTTCTATTAAAGCTGCTGTGAAAAGTGTTTTGTATGGGTATAATTATTATATAGCAGAAACCGTATGCAAGTTGTATCAAAGGAGAATGTAGTTGAATGAGTACTTTGAAGTATTTTGATGAAAGCGTACATGTATTTAAATGAATATATTACAAGGTATCAAAGGACAGTGTGAAAACAATGTTGTTAAGAAGTGCTGTCCAGCCTACAACTTTACTGGTCGGAATCTCCCAAGTTCGCAGGATCCATTGAAAAGATGGTGATAAGTCAATTTTGTGTTCACAACTTGTCTCTGCTAACCAGAAAAAACTGTTATTGCATGATAAAGAACATGCACAATGGAGCATACTATCAACTGAAAAATAAATCTAGATATTTGACACAGGCCTATAAAAGACAGGGCATGGTAGCCTATTAATGTAATAGCTAGTTCAACATTTCAGGAGTGGAAACAGCTAGCCTGGCCCTTGGAAGAGTGAAAAAAAAAAAAAAAAAAAAAAAAAAAGAAGATGCCTACACCTACCTATACTGACCTCTAAATCTGAAGAATTAGCATTGCATCTCATTTGTTAAATAAATTCACAAAATAAATGAGAATTTGTGTTTGTGCTTGCTGGAACTATTTTCCGACTAACAGTATCTAAATGCGGGTTCACACCAGCCTTGTTTAGTCTGCTTCACAGAGGTGGTCTCAGACTGTGAACTCTTCTGAACAACCGTTCGAACCAACCTCAGGAACGTACCATGTGCCATTTCATAGGTTAAAAAATTCTTTCTCTTCCTCTTTTGGTGACTGGTGAAGCGGCACATCTGGACAAAGCACATCTGGACAAACCTGGACTCAAAGTGAAAAATGCCTGCATTATTAAATTATTTTAACCCCACTGCTTTAGGAGACGTCTGCTGATCTGCACTTTAGATCAACACCGACATGAACAGAACCCTGTGGTGCTCCATGACGTACAAGACTGTATGGCCAGTAATCAAATGATATTGCCACCACAGTTCTGGACTGTTTTTGTTTGTGAACACAAACCAGACCAGCTCGAAAATTGAAACAGTGTATCATCCTTGTATTAGTTCGATTCAGGAACTGGACCTGGTGAAGACGTGTTCTGATTTTGGTCCAAACGCAGCAGCTTTTCTCGGATGATACATTTCAGGAAATCACTGCCGGCTGCTGTTGTTCACCAAGAAATACACAAGCTGCACCACTCAAACCGCAAATACATTTTGGGTTAAACAAGCTGTTAGGCAGAGCCAGACTGTTTCCCCTGCTTCATGTCACTGAGCTAAGCTAACCACATTCTGACTCCAGCTTTGTACAATAACAACAATAGCAACAATAAATGTGTTCTGATTTTGTCACAACACAGAAATGTGTTATTAACCACCCAGACAAATTTGAATGATTAAAAAAATGCTAAGTATGTAAAATTAGGTCTCAAAATCATTAAAAAATTAGCAGTTTGCTCTGCTCTGAAACGCTGGAGGGCATGTCCACTATGCTGTCTCAGTATCAGACAGCACTACTGAAACATGGTCATGGTCTTGCAGCTTTATTGGACATGTCCAGACATCTTTTAGCCACCACAGCCAGGGGACGGTGACAGGATGGTATTTTTTTGTCTTGTGTGTCGGGTTGTTGGAACTGAAGTGAGCTGAAGTGAACTGCTGGGCTGGTTTGGACGCTGAAGGTTGCTGACGGTATATTCATAGCTGGGAGGGGGAGGTGAGGGGAGGGGAGGTGGCGCCGTTTGTGTGTCGGTTCCTGGGGCTTATACAGTGTTGGGGGACCATGGCTCTGGCGCATCATTGAGCCATGTTTCAGGTCCACCTAAAAAATCCTGAACACAGAAATCATCAAAAACAGTAGGGCTGCAACTAATGATTATTTTTTATAGTCAATTAATGGGTTGATTAATAGTTGTTTGCCTATAAAATATGGATAAAATATGTTGATCAATGTTTCCCAAAGCCCAAAGATTACTCAAACCAATTAATCAAAATAGTTTGCAATTAGTTTAATAATCGATTAATAATTGATTTATTGCTGCAGCTCTAAAACAGTCCACCGGTTTGAGTCTGAAGAGTTCATTACTACATACTTTTAACAGTGTTTTTTTCCCTTCCAGGGACTTAAATGCACCGGACGAGATTGATATCAATCTATGTTGTTATCTCGCTTTCTCGGCAAGAAAATGAATAAGTGTGTTTGGGTGTCTGGAAGCCCTGGAGCAGTTGCCTGCTTTGTCTGATTGGTAATCCAGCGTTGTGTATAGTCAGTTTTCCCCAAACACATCTTTCTACATATGCATTCTATTCTTTGATTCTCACCTTCTATAAAGGTATTTTGGCAAATTGTAGACACTATTACCTGGTTCAGAATATAATATCAGGAGCTTGAAGTCTTTTTTTCTCTCATATGCCAGTTTGTTTTTCTGTTTGAAAAACGTTCAAAACGGATTTATTTCACTTTTTCAACATGGGGACCAGAACTGTCTGCAGTGGGGTTTGCTCCGGCTGGCAGATGTGAGAGGTGGATTTTGAAAGAGAGTCTGGCATTTTGTTGCCAGGAGGGCCGCTCCTTCAAAACTCCGCTTTCAAGGCCGCGTCTGGTCCACAGCTCAGATCTCATCCAGACTGCTGCTGGATTCCTACCAGAACGATCCTACCTGATGCTGGCAGCACTGAGCATAATGAAGTCTGACAGAGAGAGGATGTCCCAGAATATGAAGGAAATCGGTCATTACTCACTTAGGTATGAATAGGTTTAGAGTTTATGAACCAATCTATCATATTCACGAACAGCGGTGTGAAGGTAGCATTTTGTCGACCTTGCTCAACCATCCTCATCAAAAAGTTAAAGTTTTGAGCCCAAATTTGGAACATGGACTTTCAAGTTTGAGCCGGCCTGCTGTCTTATATTTAGAGGAAAGCAGCAGCAGACATTTCTCATGAGGCAGCTGGAGCCGGGCCCAGGGTGCCGCTGTGGACAGGCTGCTGTTGACGGGTGTCTGGGGCTGATAGATTGCCAGACATGAAAAGGGCTGACTGGTGGTGGGAGGCCGGATGGGCACGCTGGGCATTGCAGGAGATTAGCATTTCTGGGCAAAGTGGAGTAACAACGAGCCCTGCTAGCTCTGTTGTTTCTTAAACAAGAGGCAAAGGGGTGAGCGGAAAATACTGTACTTGTGTCTTTGCCCCAGAGTGTGTGAGACAAAGTACTGTACAGGCGTCCCTTTTTCTATTTCAGTGAAACCATATATTTCAGGGACGGCCCTGACTCAGTGTAAGGACAGTCCTTTCAAGGCTACAGTCCATTATATTCCCATCTGCTTTACAGATGAGGCCCTGGGGGGCTGAGTGAGAAGAAAGGCAGAGAGAAATGGAGATGATACTCGCTTTATAATTGCTGTGGTCATGGTAAAACCTCCTATGGATTTGGGAAACTCAACAATGGACTGACCTCACGGAAGTGTGACTTAAAACAATAGGCTTTCGCGCACCAGGTGACATTGTCGAGTTACAGAAACTTCACCTGAGACTACAATCCACTGACTGACAGGCTGTTTGTACAGCAAATGAAATGGTAAAAATGCATATATGATATCAAAGTTGAGCAGAGATGGGAAGTAACTAAGTACAGATACAGATTTTTCTGTACATTTTAACACAAAAATGTCATAAAAGACATAAAAAGACAACAAAAGAAAGTGTGGTAAAAGGTGAGGTTCAGTTAGCTTTGCACAGGAACAGCAGGTAGAAATGTTCATCAGAGGGTCACTTTTTACTTTTTTTTTTTAGTCTGTACTTTTTCACTTTTACTGCTGTAAAAAACGTTGAATCAGCTCTTCTACTATTACCAGGATCTTTTTAAAAGTATTAGTATTGTAACTTCTACTTGAGTAATGAATGTGTGGACTTTTGCCACCTCAGAAGTTGAGTGTGAAAATAAACATACATAACTATTAGAAAACCTAGTTAAAAAAACATGAAACAAAAAGTCATGTTGCTGTTTCAACTAGATGAGATTTCTCAAGACTATGAAGGGTTAGCAGATCACATTT
This sequence comes from Lutjanus campechanus, assembly GCA_027495735.1. Classification (NCBI taxonomy): domain Eukaryota; kingdom Metazoa; phylum Chordata; class Actinopteri; order Lutjaniformes; family Lutjanidae; genus Lutjanus; species Lutjanus campechanus. The sequence continues at coordinate 10,784 of JAJHUR010137833.1, forward strand.
TGATTGACAGCTCTCTCAAGAATACCTGAGTCAAGCAATGTACTAAGAAATCGATATTAGTGTTACCTGTTTATGTTGCTGTCAGACCACCTCTCCCAAGGGGAAAGTGAAGCTGCCATCTATGCTGCCTTCACAGCCATCAGACGAAAACAGTCATTTAAACCTCACAGAACACAGAAGTTGCTGAAATACCGCTGCCTCAATCAGTTAAGTTAGTTAGTTAATTGTCACGTTGGTGTTTTAACAAGTCAGTTCTGATCTGATCTGGATCAGATTTTACGGACAGTTGCCAAAGTCACTGTGGTCACTAGTGGATGATATTGAGGACAACGAGTCATTCGCTGATAATGACAGTGCGACCAAAAAAAGAGGGTCAGCAAACGTCTTGAACTCTACGTCATGTTCTTTAGATGTTTGCTTGTGTCAAGCGGGTTTTTTTTTTTTGTGATGTGGTATTGGATGTGGGGTATTGGGGATTTGTATGTGCTAGGATTTTGTCATTTTGTTTAAAATGATCTGATAGGCTGTAGCCGCTGTCACTGACTCTTTGAAGCTGTAACTCCTGCAAGGGCTACTGATTGTCTAGAGTCTAACCACCATCAGGTGTGTAATTAGGGTGAGGCCTACTTAGCGAACTGGTGCCTTTGTTTTCACTATGATGGTTGATCCTTGTCAACTCACTTTTTTCCTGAGTTTCGAAATTATTGTAGCCACGCCCGCGAACTAGTTCAGGCAGTCAACTCAAGCTGCACCGCAATCACATGTGACACGCCTCACACTCTGTAGTACACACCAACTGCAATGTGGTGGTCTATTTAAACTGCTGAAACCTCCCATCTCTCCCTCTGCCTGTTAAGGCCATTGCTGCCTTGCATCAGTGTCACCGCCTGTTCATTCAGCCCCACCACCACCACCCCAGCATCCACTTGCAGGCTCCGACAGGGGGTCCAAGATATGTGTTCATCACTCCTCAATATCTCTACATAAACATAATCTGTGAGGAGTGATGAGGTCGGAGCCTAGATGCCAAAACTATGTTCTGCTGCTGCAATAAACATTCTTAAACGTGAGTCGTCTGACTGATCTGTTTTTGTATAAAGAGTCTGGAGCAATATAATGGCTTCAGTTCTCTGTTGTTGAATTGGCTCAGACTCAGTTGGAGCAGAACGGTTTTGTTGCACCCTTTTGGTTTCAGAATGAATGTGGATTTTTTAATGATTGATTCACGATTGGTTTTGGAATAAATTTCTAAGCGTGAGCACTCCCAATTCAAACCCAATATCAGGAAAAGTGTACAAAAATGTAATGATAAATGGTACTATTATTAGGCCAACATAACACCAGACTAAATGACTTAGTGAGGAGGATATTGTGGATTTGGGTTTTCAGTGGCTTTAAAGCAACAACAAAAGCGATCGTTTATGTAAAAAAATACACCTGTCTGCACAGTCTAATTCAAAAAGTGGCCTGTCTGCCAAATCGAAATTGCTGCAGTGGGTGTGATTCCGGCCTGGAAATGTTTTCCTCTCACAGGAAACAGCAAATTAAAACTTAGTGAGTGAAATACACCCTGTGTGTGAACACGCAGAGACGTCTGAACTTAGCTGCATTTTTTTTTTGTTCTTGTAATCTTTGGAATAACGACAAGATTTGTACAGTTTTCTCGATGCCGGTTGGGAATTTGGGATTAAACTGAGACCTGAACCGGAGTCAGCCTAGCTAGACTGGTACTGCCAAATTCGAGACAGAAACCTCTCAGCTATATTTCTACTTTATTTCATTCATTGCTAACTGGTCTCCAGACTAATGCTGTGTTTTGGCTACACCGTCTCCCTCCTGCCCCTGGCCATTTTACATCCACATGCAACACTTGACATGAATGGACTATGGGTCCAGTCATAGAGACAAAGAGAGAAATGTTTTAAACTCCTTAAAAATATGCCTAAAAACTTAAGTATTTTTCCAAAAAAATCCAAGTTAAAAATACATTCTTAGAAGAAACAGATTATTTATAAGAGGTTAAGTCTCAAAAAGCAGCTAATCAGTTCAATCAGGAGTCTGAGGGTGTGGTGTGGTTTGATAGGATCAGATGTGATTGACAGTCAGCTGCCAACATAAGCAAACAACCAGTTTAAACAAATATTCCAGCCACTGCTGGAAATCAGCAGTGGCTGGAATAAAATGTTTTCACCAGCTTCCACTGAATGAGCAAACTGGGGATATTATGCTTGTATATGTTATAGGTTGGACATTATTATCATATTATATGGGACTGAGCAGGAGAGCTGTGCCTGGTAGTGACTTAGTATCATCGTTATCATCATTACCAGAGACGAGGCAGCGTCTGAGTGTCCTACTTTCTGACACAGTGTTGATGTTTTATAATTGGTCTGCACGTGCACACAGACACACAGTGTGCTGCTGACTGTATGTTGCCAGTTTTAGGCACTTTTTAAAGTTTTAAGCTTAAAGCTTTTACTGCTGCTCTGAGTAAACACAGCTTACTTTACCTGCTTCGTTTGAGCAACTTTACTGTGAGGTCATGAAAACTGGCCAGTGGAGTCGTGTCCCGCTAGAGTGACTATTTTAACCCAAACCAAAGTGAGTTTATTTTGCTCCTAAACTTAAGCGGATCTTAACCACACTGTTGTCACATTAAGACACAATTAGTTTTTACAATGTGCACAATGAAGAAACGTGTGAATGAAATGAAATGTGAAATGTGAAGGGTTACTATATAGAGGCAACCTCGGCTGGTCGTCAGAGTTGCCAGATTGGAAAAAATATGGAAAGAGTATCCCAATCAGAGCCTAGAACCCACCCAATCATCATAAAAGGTGCCCAATCAGAGTGTAGAACCCAAGTCACGTGACACACACATTATGTTACCTAGAATTTGGATAACGTTGAGTTTTGGTTTCACACAGACACAAACCCTGGTCTCTTGGGTGAGAATCCTGTTTGTTTGACCCATCCACCACCTCACCTCCTCCACACAGACTTTCTCATTATACTATGTACATAACTATGTGCTGTCGATACAAGTTACTGAAAGCACAGTGTGATGCTAAATGGTACCTGTTGCAACTGTATTAGTCACTGCAGGGGACGTGACAAAAATGTCAGTATTTGACGGCCTGGTTTTACCAAGTTAAAGGTAAAATGCAGCGGATTTTCACACTTCAGGAAGTACATTTTGGAGAAAATGAACAACTTGGGCAAAATTTTGGATGTGGCTTTAAAAAAAAGCATTACGATATTGCCAAAGTGTTTTTTTGTTCCTAAACATAAGCGGATCTTAGCCACACCACATAATTAGTTTTTACAACACACATGATGAAGAAACAGTGGGTCAGTTTTTTACAGTTTCTATCTAGACACAACCTCGGCTGGTGTTCACAGTTGCCAGATTGGAAAAACTATGGAAAAATCTGCCCGGTCAGAGCCTAGAATCCTTCGTATAATCATCAGTTTAGCCAAATAAGAGCTGGGAACACCCAGCTCACCCATTCATCATCAAATAAGTCCAATCAGAGCCTAGAATCTGTTCAAGTCACCATCAAGGTAGCCCAATCAGAGCCTGGAACCAGACCAGAGATAATCAAACTAGCTCAATTAGATGTTAGAACCCACCCAGTCATCATCAAAGTAGCCCAATCATGGGGCACCCCTATAGCTGGGTTGGTAGAGCGTGCGCCCCATGTACTGAGGCTGTCAGTCCTCTGCAGTGGCCGCTGGCTGCCTGCGGCCCATTTGCTGCGTGTCATTTGTGTCTTTTATCACGGAGCTATGACAGAATAATTTGGTTTTGATGGTCATCATCAGTCAGTGTTGAGCTGAGCTATTGAACTCACTGATCTGTCAAGCTCAGCCTTTGAGAAGTACCTTTTATTTGCTCTCCTACATGTCAAAAGCAGAACAACTCTGTGGCAACTCCAAGGGGACAAACTACCTTGAATACAGAGGCTTTAAAATCACAATGATAGAGGGCTGAGCGGTGGATGACTTCCAGATGATGGCACCGTCCATTGGCCAAACCCTAACACGATCCTAAGATCTGGGTTCAGGGCAACAAATATTATATGTGATGAACAATCAAGACTTTTCTGAAGCCTGTGAGGCCAACCAGAGACAGGACAGAACAGTGAGACAAGCATTAAAGACTCAAATAAGAGGATAGGACATTCGTAGAAGGTAGGGTTAACACAGCT
>JAJHUR010137835.1:0-12746 GCA_027495735.1 Lutjanus campechanus
ACTTTATGATCTGTAAAGTCCAAGAGACGGCATCTTTTTTCTACTTAAGTGTAATCTTGGTGAGACAGTTTCTTTTTTTTTTCCAGAGATCTGACTCAAAGATATGTACGCACAATCACACCATTTCATGTAAATCCTTCATTGATTTACGTGTCAGGGCAGGGTTTAATCCAACAGGAACAATGGGGTATAACTGTAATCTCTTGTTTTACTGTCTGCTGATACCATCAAAGCTAATATTTACACCGTCGGCTCCATATTAGCCAGTAATATGCTGCTGTAGCAGAAACACATAATTCCAACGTGTATGGCAGAAGGAGGTTTTATGACCCTACAACCCTGCAAAACCTTTGGTAAATTTTCAAAAATGCACATTCTTTCTGAAATTAAAGACATGGTTTGTTTTGACAAAAGCAATGCAGGCTAAATCTGGAGGTCTTTGTATTTCATTTAAAACACTAAAACGTGCAATGCACTGGTTTCGATGTGAATATAAAAACATATGTAGCTGTTATCTTTTTAAAAACGAAATTCTTAAAACCTCTTAAATGTGGAGCTACTGTAAAAGAAGTGCATGCTTTAATTTATGACTTAGTGGTTTTCATAAGCCTGACACATTTACTAATGACATTTCAGAATTTGCTTGCATGCATTCTTTCCTGAACATTTAAAATCGTTGAGAATTTGACTGATAAGAGTTTATTTGCATAAAAATTATTTTTAAAAAAAAGGGGGAAACACTTGAATCTCAAACATCTCGTCTCACCTGTTCCTACTCTATCTGAAATATTTACACACTAACAGTACTTTTGGACAGTACCTCTTTGAAGAAACCCTCTGCTACTGCTATTTTTCATGGAACTAAGTTGTAGACTGTCCATAGATCATGTATCAAAATCAATCTCCCCAGTGTATTGATATTGAGCCATGTATCTGGTTTATGTCCTGTGGATCTAATAGCTTTCCCTCCTATGTGGTGAACCTGTTGTATACTCGGCCTCTTGAGTCTTTTACCTGCAAATGTGTTGTTCAGCTCTTGGTGTCCTCTCTGATCAAATGCCTACGATTCTATTTTCTTTCCTTTTTAATAAAAACACACCTGAGACATGTATCATAACCAGCTGCCTCATGGCATCAGTGAAACTTGAGATATTTGTATTTTCCCATACTTTATAAAATGTCTATTGTCCTATTGTCCAAATAAAATGACAGTGATGTTTACCCTTCTGGGTTCTAGAGACGTCTGTTTTCAAATCGACATATATAATTTGCATGTGTTTAGCACATTTAGTCCAGCATTTACAGACTATGCTTAATGTGTATATTAAACTATATTTTTTAATTACAATAGATTTGTTAGTATTGCAGGGATAAAACACAAATACCCATTAACATTTTAAAAATATATCTTAAAAGTAAAGGACATGCCCCAATAAAGCAAGCAAAAATGTTAATTATTGAAACCATTAGTGGACTGTAACTACATTTACTCAAGTACTGTACTTGTGTACAAATTTGAGGTACTTTTATTCCATTTAATGCAACTTTATACTTCTGCTCCACTACATCTCAGAGGCAAATATTGTACGCCACGAAATTTGTCTGACGGCTTTAGTTATGAATCTCAAAATTTGGTGATTGAGGATTTCAATGTTTATGATAAACTGAAGGAGAAAATTTTCATACTTTTTAAGATCAACAAATTATTATTTTTTTAATTCTCGTGGATTAGATGGAAAATGTATTGTCACAAAGCTGGAAATGGGGCTGTTTTTATCAACTCATGAAAACTTGACGTTTTAAAGATACATGGTTCACGCAGGAGAGCAACACGACAAACAAGATAATTTTATAGAATATGATGCATTGCTGCAGACTACACCAGTGGTCCAAGAGGAGTTTTCAGATTCATTCTTTTACATTACCATGATATGAAAAAATATGTATTTGTTTTTTATAAAAGGCTTCATTGTAGCCTGCATTTATTTTATGATTAGACTTTCAGCAATCATTACTTATTTAGACAAATTATTTCCTTTTCACAAACGATTTTATTGTCCTATTATATTCAAGTCCCAGGCTAGGTATGTTATTGTTCTTAGTGTGTTTTTCATTAGTCCCATTTTATATTTTCTATTATTTATCATTTATTGCATATTATTTAGAATAATCAGAATCAGCATTTTATTTTATGTGCACTTGGAGTGTAACTCACTCCAAAAAATAAAAAGAGCCTGTTAATTCCATCTGAGTTTGTCTCATTTATGTAGAAGGCTAAAATGTCCTATATTGTTTTCCTGATGAAGATTGAACAAAAACATTGAGATGGCCTGTTAACTCAGCCTAAATTAATGTATTAGGGTTGCAATGATTAATTGATTAACCAAGTATTAATCAATTTTAACTTAATCCCAAACTATTTTTGATTTTGAAACTATTTTGAATTGGTTTGAGTAATTTTCTGAGGAAAAATAAACAAAATTCTCTGATTTCAGCGTCTTTAATGTGAATTTTTTGTGGTTTCTTTACTCCTTTACGACAGTTGACTTAATATCTTTGGGTTGTGGTCAAAACAAGACATTTAAGGACGTCATCTTGAGTTTTGGGAAACACTGATTGACATTTTCCACCATTTTTCTGACATTTTAAAACAAACAACTATTAATCGATTAATTGAGACAATAATTGACTGATTAATTGACTATGACAATAATCATCAGTTGCAGCCTTAGAATGTATTTCTCGTTTATAAAGTTTTAACATGCGTATATGTTTTAAATATAAAGCGTTAAGATATTATATGGTGCAAAAATGTCAGTAAAAATGTCCAGGAATGCACAAATCAATTATTACCAGAATTTATTGATAAGGTTTATTGTGACTTGGGTCGTTTGTCAGTTCAAAACATTGGGTCCCCAAGGAAAAAAGTTTGGGAAACACTAACATAAATAATTAAAAGAAACTTTGGAGAGGACTGATGGAAAGACTCAGAGAAGCATTGAAGGACATAAATAACTCCAGAAGATGGCAGTAATGCAACAATAAGGATGCCAGTTTGCTAAACACTCACTGAAGAAGAAGACAAGCTGACAAATCTCAAAACGGTTGCGAAGCTGCCTGCATCATCCGCCGTCCGAGCCAGGAACCGACCAGCAGAACCGGAGAAAAAATGGCGTTCACATTCGCGGCCTTTTGTTACATGCTGGCTCTGCTGCTCACGGCGGCGCTTATCTTCTTCGCTATCTGGCATGTGAGTACCCATTTTGACAGCTTTAGATAAGACTGTTGGCCCGCCACGCCAACGGCGCTGGTTAAAAAAGTAGGTGAAAGAGCGAGGACCAAGGCTGGCAAACACCGGGCTAACGCTAGGCCAGCTTTGTGGCCACACAGCCGGAACGTTTTCTGGTTTAACACGTCGCTTGCCGCGGTTCTTGGCAACGGCTGGACAGAACGTATCCAAGCAACTCCATAGAAACCGCCGCGCGCTCAGTGCTCGCGGAACATGTTCTAGAATGAATGACCCACACCCAGCCGTTGGCTAGCAGCTAAAGTTAGCTAACAGCTATCAGTAAAACACCAAGACAAGGCACTATTTTGTTTTTGTGTCGTATTACCGTGATAATTTTTCGTTGTTCACCTTTAATTAGCCGTACTCTGAGTACAGCTAAGCTCTAATTATTTTTCAGGCTTGTCTAATTAGTGTTGAGCTAGCCAGCTAGTTAGCAGGCTTAGCTAGGTAACGTTAACTTCCAGTAATGGAGCGACAAACCGCTCTGATGCTTATGTCACCTGTTTCTCCAGCTTTCACCGTTATGATCACCACTTGTCACACTTTTTCGTTTTGTAAAACAGGTACAATGTGTTAGAATGTCAAGATTAGCTATGTAGGTTGTAAACTTTTATGTGACTCAAAAAGTTACATCGTTAACGTTGCCTGTCATCCCATAAACAGTTGGCAGTTGGGATGATAATGAATTGATATACGAGCAAATAGAGGTCTGAAACATAACAGATCATTTTGACAGCAATCGTTAATGTTACCAATGATTGATTAAGGTAAGTGCGTACAATTTGCTACCCTTGTTGGGTATAAATAAACGGGAAATCTGTACCGATTTCTTATTCCAAATAATAAAAATGACATGAACTAAAACTGTAAACATACAAGTCAATGTCACGGCGTTTGTGTAAAAGTAGATTTAGGGGTAAACAACATGACTTGTTAGATAAAATAATGCCCGGTGTACTACAAAGTAGGGATGCACAATAAATATTGAGTCAATAAATTCACATCATTATTATTATTATTGTTGTTATTCCAACAATGAAATCATAGTAGAATCTGATTCTGAAGTGCGTTGACATTTTTTGATTTAGGCTACTTAATTAGAAAAAATAAATTTGAACATTTGAAGAGTCAGAACTATTTTTGTTGTTTTTCTTTTAAACTTATTTTTGGTGCTGCAACTAATGATAATTTTCATTATTGATTTAATCTGTCAATTGTTTTCTTGATTAACGTTAATCGACTAGTTGTTTTGTCCATAAAATATCAGAAAATGGTGAAAAATGTCAACCTTTCCCCAGATAATGTCCTCAAACTTCTTTTTATTGTCCAAAAAAAAAAAAAAATTGTCCACAAGGGAGTAAAGAAACCAGAAAATATTCACAATTTAAGAAATTGAAAGACTTTGGACATTTCTTTATTTAAAAGTAACTCAAATAAATTGATTGTCAAACTAGTTTGTGATTCATTAGGTTATTAATTATCAACTACTCGATTGATTGTCACAGCTCTACCTATTTCTTTCTATAAAAAAAGAGTATGTTGCTTTAATGGTGATGCTGAAACATTTAGCTGATTAATCGATTAGTCAATTCAGAATCAATCAATCAGTTGAGTTTTTTTTCTTTTTTCTTAAGAACTTGTGGGTTTCAGCTTCTCATATCATTGTCATGTCAATTTGTTAATTGACGGTCAGATAAAATATACAATTTGAAGACATACTTGGCTCTGGGAACATAAAAAGGGCCCTTTTCACTATTTTTTTTAAACAAAAATATGTGATAATAACTTATAACGGATTAACTGAAACAAAGCTAGATCTATTGGCGTTAAAAATAATCATTAGTTTCAGGTAATTTAGACAAAATCAAGAGAAGGATTTTGTTCTGTAAGAGGGATTATTGTATGCACACACTATACAATAGACCTTTTTAACAGCAGTCAGTTTTGACATGAAATAATAAACGTGGGTGTTGCCAATTATATTAATTCAGGTTCAATTCCATTTGGATCAAACAGAGTCAAGGTGCTGCTATTGTGTATATTGCTGCTGCACTGAATGAAACAGGGCCTTATTTAATATCATTACCACCTGTGTTCACCTTACTAATTCAAGTCAATATGGCTGCTGTGAAAAAGGGCTATATAAAATGAAGTTATTCATTTAAGTAAAAGATATCGCATGAAAATAACAGTATGTTCCATCAATATGTTACTTTGATGTGTTATTTTTAATGTTCTGTGTTACTGACTTTATTCAAAGCCACCCAGTGCCAATTGCTTTCTTTTTGCATGTTCATAAAATGTATATTTGCTCTCTGTACATTGTCAAACTGTGATCATCTTGTTCCCCCAGATAATAGCATTTGATGAGCTGAAGACTGATTACAAGAATCCTATAGATCAGTGTAACACTTTAAATCCGGTAAGTGACACCACAGCTCCTGACGCTCCTTCCTTGCCTCTTTGACTGCATGCAGATATGCTCTGTTGAAAGGTTTCTTCATTTCTTTTAGGATAACTTTATCCGCCTATCTGTCTTTTTTCGATCATTTCTCTGCACTGTTTTGCTAAATAACCTGCCTGTTATGAATTCAGTGATCTTGTCAGCTGTCAAACTCTAACGCCTTTTATTGTTTTGTTTTTTCCTAATCTGCTTTTTTTTTACACTTTGTTAACGGCAAAAAGACAGTTGAAAAGGTCAAAAAGATTAAAAGAGTCAAAATTGCATTAAAGGTTTGTACCAATCTTTAAAATGCCCGCTCAGTTCAACTCAGTCTGCAGTCTTGTCATTTTGCACGGAGAAGTGTTTGCAAACGTCTTTTCAGTTAACTAATCTCAAGAGTTAAGGCCAGAGTGCAGCTCAGGATTAGACGACGTGCCACCTGTGCCTCAGGATTTTATTTTTTTTACTATCATGTAGTAGATTATTGTGAAGATTTTTATTTTTTTTAAATTTATGAGCATTTTTGACTGTTGTAGATGTCAAGATTACATATATTTCTTCCTATTCTTCCAAGACCTTTTCAATCCCAGCTTTTAAGGCATTATGAGCATTAACTGAAACAATGGGTTGTGTTTTCTGTTGCCCTGTTTATACCTCATCTAACCAATTAAATTGACTTTATTAAGCTGCTTTTTTAGGTTTCAGCGCCATGGTGTGTGGGGTAGTATTGGACAATATTATCGCCGATGAAATATTGTTATTGATTATAGATGAAGTGTAGCTGTTAACTGAAAAGACTTGCAAATGCTCAAAACATGCATGATTTTTATTACAACCTACCCTTTGTTTGCAAATAGTGTTACAGTTACTGGTACAGTAAATTCACTCAGCCTTGTCTTGAGTTTGAGACAACAGTAACATGACACCAGGCCAAGGCTTTATACTGTCCTGAAAAAGCTTTTCTATAACAGTATTCTTAGTAATCATGTGAAGTCAGATGAGGTAATTGGATTTTCCACGTTTTTTTGAACAGTGGATACTTGGAGCTGTGGATCATGGTGTAGGATGATGCTCGATTGTTCTTGGAGGAAATTGATTTAATGTCGCAACTTTAAAGGGGTAGTTCAGATTATTTGAAGTGGGTTTGTATGAGGTACTTATGGATAGTAAGTGTTTAACATACAGTAGATGCCAGTCAGCACATCCCCAGTTAGAAGAAGAAGAAGAGAGGGGCACCAGGCTGGAAGCTAAGCAATGTACTGCTGTGGACGGTGTCAGCAACAAAAGGAATTTTAGCTGCTTTAAAAAAGGTCCACCGACAAAAACTCAGTCAGTTTAAGTGTAGGCTGTATTTAGAATATTTTCACCCCTTGACTTTGTCGTCAGATGGGAAACTGCTGTTATATAAACCATATATCGCTCTCTCCAAACCAACCAAACTCCACTGGCAAAATCGGTAATTTTACCTCACAGAACACAAGAGTTGCTGGTCTACCACTGCCTCCATCGGTTAGTTTGTTTGTATTATTGTTTGACTTTGATAGGGTTGCAACTAACGGTTATTTCCATCATCGACTAAAGGTGTCTTTAAAAAATGTCAGTCACAGTCAAAGGTCACGTCCTCAAATGTCAAATGTTTTTCCACATCCCAAGATTTTCAGTATCACAGAGGACTAAAGAAACCAGCAAATTTTCACATCTAGGAAGCTGAAATAAGAGAGTTTGGACACTTTTTATTTAAAAAAAAAATGTCTCAACATGATTAATGGATACTCAAAATAGTTGGTGATTGATTGAATGATCGATTAATCATTGCAGCCCTAGACTTTGGTCCATCCAGACTATCCTTTTAAAATACCAAAGTCACAAAATAACACAAAAAATCCCAACCAGTCAAGGCAGCAGTAGACATGCAACCCCTGTGTTCTGCAAGGTAAAATGACTCATTTTGTCTGTGGAGTTTATATAGCAATAATATTTGGCTACTATGACAGCAGTTTCCCATCAGAAAAGGGCAAAATATAATGTACAATTAAACTTATAATGGCTAAAACACCTTCCACCACCTTCTGTTGCTGAGCCTGTCCACAGCAGTATATCGCTTAGCTTCCATGCTGGAACTCCTCTTTGCTTCTCTAAACTCTGGGCACGGGTTGTGTACAAGTACCTCATACGACCCCACTTCAGATAATCCGAACTATCCCTTTAAATTAGACTTTATTAACACACATCACACGATCATTTCACTTTTGTGAAGTGGAGGCAACAGTTTTATTCAGCAATTAGCAGAACCATGAGCGCAGTGTTGGCTCCAACCTTCATCACCTGTGGTTCAGAACAGATGGCTGCAGATTCCCAACACTCTCCAGCTCAGCAATATTTGGGTCCACTGATTGGTTAGATATTTCAGTCGTAGGAGGAGCTATTTTAGTTAAAAATACAGAGTCCTCTGTCTCTAATCCATGACGCAGTCCACACTACTATCGGTCTCTTTTTTGCGTGTGGACCGCTCAGCTCAGTTGGCACATTTTTTTGTGCCGTAATCAGTTGTTTTGTATTTGGCAGCACAGTGCAGGATTTCAACACATTCTAGCCCCCCCGCCCCCCGCCCCCCGCCCCCCCTCTCCTGCACCTTCCTCTTCCTACACGCCCCTCACCTTTCCATCTGTGGGCTGTTGGTTGCACCCACCCTTCCGCCCTCTGCTCTTTTTGAATGCATGGCTTCCATGTGGTGCCTCCATCTGCCCCCCTGAACCCCCGCACCAGTTCGAACTGTGTCAACCTGAGGCAGGCTGCTGCATCAACACTGCTAGTGCTCACAGCATGGTCCGTGTGTCGGCCAGTGGGGTGATCTGTAGTTCTGGCCTCACTGCGGAAGATGTTGATGTTGAGATGCGCAAATGCTCTCCAGAGCAAGTTGTTGATGGGTTTCCCCTTTTTACCTGTGGCAAGACCTTATATTGCATGACAGAAAACCAGGGTGGGAAATTAACCTTTTCTATCCACTTGCAACAACATTTAGTAGATTTCTAAATTCTATCAGCAACACACATGATTTACCACAATAATGGTGGATAAATATAATACATGTAATACTGTCTGTGAACAAAAATGGGGATGCACGATAAGGATTTATTTATTTATTTATTTAAGCTGATGCAGATAACTGATAATTTCACATTTTTGTTTTTTTTAAAAGAAGTTGAGTAGTTTATACACACCTGAGGACAAGAAAGGCTAAGATTTACTGAACAAAGATGGATGATTTGACCAAACCAAGTTTGACTGACATCACTCTTAGAACAAAAACAAAGAACAGTCCTGACCTTTCAAATGTACTTTTTTTCCCCTGTAAAGTACATCTAAAACTTAACATAATGTACTTTTACATAATCTGCCAAATAGGATATTATTATAGCTGATATTTATCACAATGATCCCTCCAATGTGGTTATCAAACAGTTATCAATAAGCTTTACTGTCCAAAATGACACCAGGGCACTGAAATAGCAAACCTCAGTGGTATTTTTAATAATTTACAAAGATGACAACTGGAAAAATATATAATAATATCCTTTTTTGAATAATAAATCTCTGATGCATGAAATTTGTTTGTATAAAAGTAATTTTTCTTTTTAACTTAATGCGCTTCTGCATTTGTTCTTCAGTAAATTTAAAGGAGCCTGCCATGACCTAAGCATGTGCAAAACATTTGCATGAATTTTCTTTGGCAAAGAACATTTGAATCATGCAAAACAAAAACAATGCAGCAGTCAGTGGCAGTGCTTTTTCAAGAGAAAATAAAATGAAGTAATCCTGTAACATCATGTTAGATCTCATCACAGTCTGGTATAGACATTTTATTATTGCTATATTCAATATCTTGTGACATCCTTAATTTTAAAAAAAAACCCAAATAGAATAATCTATATTCAACCCAAATTAAGAAAAAGCATCCAGTATACATGAAATACTGCCAATAAATTATAAAATGCATTACGTTCTATCATCAGACACATCAAACAAAATATAGTCAAATACGATGTAGCTGTCAGGCTAAAATCAGCCGATAATTTACCTGCCCTGATATTTATCGTGCATCCCTACCAAAAAACAACATGCAGACGTTTTGCCTCGCTCTTTGTTTCCACATCAGACAGAGGACATCTGAGGGTGAAGCTTAAGCCTCACTGCGGGAGTTAAACAATCGAGCCAAGCAAGGTCTTTTTTTCCCCCCTCAGTTTGATCTAATATTTTAGTGCTCAAAAATCACACCAATTTGCAGGTGGTGGGTCTTAATTTTTCACCCTGTTTATTGTGTTACACATTGTGTCAGATCAGTGCATGATGGAGCACTGTTCATGTATTTTACACACAGCTCTGCAGCTTAGCGTAGCATCTCTCCGCACATGTAATGATGTGTAGTAATATAACATGAAGCTGGGCCTGATAGTGTGACACTGCACAATAGAGGAAAAACTCATTGTTAAAATAAGCAGATCATTTGTATTTCACTCCTGACTGTGACTCTCTGTGGAGCCGACTGCAGTTTTTAGATTTCTGGCTCTTTAAATAGCTCAGCTCTCTTTGTGAAAAAGGCCTCTTTAACTTCATACCGTGTTAACTTCTGATCAGTGTCCTTTAACTTCTCACAAGTCACACTTGCACACCTTCTAACTAAATATTTTTTGGGTATGGACAGTTTAAGATCTTGTCTATATTTTACTGACAGTAAATCAGAATCTAGGCTCATGAGAAGAAGAGAATTGTTCTGACTGTTTACTGGATGTATATTTTGCTCTTTCCAGCTGGTTCTCCCAGAGTATCTCATCCACTTCTTCTTCTGTGTGATGTTCTTCTGTGCGGCCGAGTGGCTCACCCTCTGTCTCAACCTGCCGCTGCTGGCTTATCATGTCTGGAGGTGGGTATCTAAACCAATCGATTCTCTCATGACAGTGTTCAGTCCATCAGTACAATTCAGTACCAGCAAACACTCACCGCTTCGTTTCCTGTGCCGCAGGTATATGAGCAGACCTGTGATGAGCTGTCCGGGACTCTACGACCCGACAACCATCATGAATGCCGACATCCTGGCGTTCTGTCAAAAAGAAGGCTGGTGCAAACTGGCTTTCTACCTCCTGTCATTCTTCTACTATCTCTACGGGTAAAAAAAAATAATTTTCCTCCCTTGTTTCTTTGTTGCGAGAGGTCATGTTTTGTTTTCACATCATAAAAAAAACATGAACCTAATTTGCACAGGAGTTTTATGTAGTTTGTAACGATTGGGAAGACGGTTAAGTTCTCCTCCACCCTGAGCAAATCTACCACATTTCTTTTAGGTACTGTAAGTTCAGTATTCTAATTCAAAGTGAAGGTGATACATCCCCTGATGACTCATCCTGTGCAAACTTTTTTGAGAAATCATCTCATTCACTAACCCTTCTTGCTCAAAAGTTAAATTAGATGATCAACACCACAATTTTCAGGCTACGTTCAGCAGCTGGCTAGCTTAGCATCAAAACTGGAAACTAGCCTGCCTTTGTCTAAAAAATGGATATAATCCACCTTACCAGCACATCTTATGCTCACTAATCAACACGTTTTATCCTATTTGTTTAATTCAGAGTGAAATTTAATGCAAATTGTTACACTTTGGTTTGTATCCGGACTGTTTCTTGATCGGGACGTGCAACTGTACAGAGTCACAGCGATTGCATGGCAACTGGTCCCAGCCAAGAAAAAGTCAGACACAATCCCCTCTGAAACAGCACATTTTTCTTTTTACACATAATCTTATCAAACAGAATAATAAAACTTGGAACGGCTGCTCTTGTCTGTCTGAAAACCTGTGAGCTCTGAAGAAATGGTACACAAAATATACATCATCAGTCATTAATACATTTTAATTGATTAAATTCTTAATAGCAACTGATGATTAATCTTTAACATCCCTGCTAATTTACAAGTGCTGGTAGTTGGATTTTGTTACCTTTGGGCAGAGCCAGGTGAGCTGTTTCCCCTCCAGTCTTTAAGCTGAGTTAGCTAACTAGCTCCTCACTGTACCCTCACATTTACCACACAGATATGAGACAGGTAGCAAGCTTCTCCAAAAATGTTGAAGTATTCCTTTTAATTTTAGCTGTATTTTAAGTCACAGTTGCCTCCTGTGATGTTGACGCATGATGTTATTGCGAAACATTTTCAGTACTTAACTTGTTTTTCTGTCTCATCTGTTTCCTAACAGGATGATTTATGTTCTGGTGAGCTCTTAAACCGGACGATGAAGGAAAAGGACCTGCATGTACAGTCGACGACCAGACACTATGATCTTAGTGCTGGAACACTGGACCTGCTGGAGACCACCGTTCAGCAACACAAGACGCCATTTCAAAGCGGACGAACTCTCGACCCCACACACACAGCGCAGAGTGTCATTTCGGAAAACATTTAGCCCGTTTTAAGAGAATATCTCGGTCGCAGCGTTCCTCTCATAAAGCAGCACTTATAGTTAAAATTTTATGGAAAATAAGGACAAACCTTGAATGGACAAGTTTTTCTTTTTCCTTTTTTTTTTTTTTTTAATGGTGTGGTGACTTTTGATGCTTGGGATTGAAATAAAGTTTTGTTTTTTGTTTTTCCATCTTGGTTCCCAAAACTTTTGAGTGTTTACAGGTTAGGTAGACATTTTCAGGTGTGCATTATCTGTGAGAATCTGAGCTGTGTGCTGAACCGCATTCGCTTCTTCTGTGAATTAGATTCTGGGCTTTAACGGCTAATTTAAACCTGCCACGTGACTCATTATCATCACTAAAACAAACGACAAAGTGCAAACTATAGGCTTATGTTCCGGCCCCACAGGTAACATATGGTATTCATATGAACATTTTGGGACTTTGTGAGGTACAGTTATTGTACAGTGAGGGCTGAAGTGCATGGGTTATTATCACTTAGTGAAACGTGTTGCACAGGGACAATCCTCGTCTGGTTGTCACATCAGTTTTCAAACTATCGGAT
>JAJHUR010137836.1:613-13881 GCA_027495735.1 Lutjanus campechanus
AGAAACACTGGTTTAGCTTATATAATTCATCTATATGCTAAAGACACTGTTGTGTAGACATGTAAACCAGCGGATACAACAGTTATACTTTCTCGTGTCAAACATAGAACCACAGAACTGACAGGATGTCAACATCTTGGCATCATTTTACAATGAAACCTTATTTAAACATGTACACAGTGGTACTTTGACCGTGATCCTCATGTGGTGTAAATAATGTGGTTTTCATTCAGTCCTGGTTTGATGGTGACATATCTGTATCTGTATAAAACTCTCATCCTTCATATGTTTTGTTTCCTTTTGTTTCGTTTCCCTCGAAGGCCACACCGGTTTGCTCCCACAAGCTGTTTCTCTCCTAAAAACTTGAATCAGATTGTTTTGGAGGCTTCTATTATTATTATTTTTCTGTCCAACAGAAAAACCTCACCAAGTATTCTCTGTGTGGCCTGAACTCCGTTTGTTGTCCAAAACTAGAATTACCACCACGTGGCTGTGTGCCTGAGCCAGCCAATCAGGTTGCAGTTCACATCCATGTCTGTCTGGACTCAGATGATTCACGTAGTGAAGATTTGGATGAAATTTAATAAAAAAGTATGAAATGTATATTTTGGCAAAATGGGAGATCACAACCATACTACTGACATGCATCAATCTAGTGAATAATTTCCAGTGAGACACATGCTGTCTACACTGAGAGACTATTTTTACAGAGGAGGGCAGAGGACTGTTAGAGAGCTGAACATTATGATGTCACAGTGAAGTTGACCCTTGACCTTTTGAATATAAAACTTCATCACCTCATCATTTTATCCTATCCATATTTGTGTGTAGAAATCGCAGTCACAAGAATGTGATGACCTGAAGACATAAAGCCTGTGGCCATAAAAACAGAGGTCCTTCAGCACTCACTCACTCACTCACTCACTCACTCACTCACTCACTCACTCACTCACTCACTCACTCACTCACTCACTCCTCACTCACTCACTCACTCACTCACTCACTCACTCACTCACTCATTCACTCACTCACACATGGAAGTGATTACATGATGGCAGAAATATAATTATTATGGCAAAATTACAACTCTGTAAAAAATATTGTCCAAGTGAAGACAGCGTGTTCTACTATAAATTATTCACTGGAATCACACATGTAGATTGAAAACTTCCATTTTGCCAAAAATACAGTTAATATCTTCTATTAAATTCCTCAGGATTTAAAGGTCACTTGATTGGTTGGTGGAGACATACAACAGTGAGACGTTAATTCTAGTTTTTGACTTCTGAATTCTCACTCTTCTTAACCAGCCAATAGGGGCTGCAAGTGATCAACAACTGCTTCATTTTGAAGTCTCGGGACAACATATGTGAGTTCATGTTAATGTTGGAGGAACTTTAGTCTCTGCTGGCAGTTGTGGTGTCATTGCAGTAGGTGCTTCACCATCTGTTGCCTGGTGGGGATCTGCAATCTACGGAGGGACCTCTTCTAGTTAGTCGACGAATTCCTGAGTTACGAACAGAAATGTGTTTTGTGAGGTCACAGTGATCTTTGACCACTAAATTCTAATGAGTTCATCCTCGAGTCCAAGTGGATGTTTGTGCCAAATTTGAGGAAAATGCCAAAGGTGTCCTTGGCCGATCATTTCTGTCAGGAATTCTTCTCCCATTCTGCTATCTGTGTGTTACCATTTTCAAAATCTTGGTCACTACATGAAACAATAACAACCTCTGAGAGCTACAGTAGCAGCCTACACGATGACAATGGCAAGTTATCCTAACGTCCAAAAGCAAACAAGTTAGCAGCTGTGACCTTTTCTTTTGCCAAGATTTTGCCATTTTGCTGCTATGTCTCGGCTCCCTGCGTGTAAATGTTCCACCAGAACAAGTTGCTGAATCCTGGGCTTAGCACCCCCAAGACAACTGTGATTACAACCAAGCCAGAGTGTTTTCCCCATTGTTCAGAATGATTATGTGTGGCCTGGCTGTGTGAGACTTGCTTGGCAGCTGTAAGACCAGCTAACCAGAGGTGAAGCTGGAGCTGTCAGTACAGTAACAGGACTTTTGGCAAGTGGGGAATTGTTTTGGATAATGTGTTTGCTAGTATCTCTGAAACACTCGTCCAGAACTGTACAACCCTCAGGCACTTCCCCCAACACCAAAATAAAACTGTGCCCAATGCATTTTGAGTGAACACGGTTTGGTTTGGTGATGCTAATTCTTTCATTTTATGCAGGATGCAGAGAGAAAAGTATGTTCTGTGTTTGAGAAAAAATTGGATAACTTGATTGTTGGGAAGATACTTGCATGTTCTGCCAGATTAGTTTCAAATTGTGACTGGGCATATTTGAGGAGAGGTTCGTCTTCCACACTCAAGTCTTCCACAATCGAAAGGGGCCTTCATGGCCTCATGTGAGATGAATATATGGTGGAGACCAGTCTGCTGGGGCTGGTCAGAGCTGTGTGAAATGAATGTGTGAGAAGTAGTGTGTTCCAAGGCACACCATAAGTATGCACCGTTATGTGGAGTTGGAGAAGTTATCGAGAGTGTGCAGCTCTTTACTGCTCCACTGAGGAAATGAAATTGGTTGGCTTCCCAATCAGAGGTTATTATTTAGGAAAACAGAAGAAGTAGAAATTATCAGAAGAAGTTGTTAAAAGGGCTCATTTCCAGCTCTATACTTTTATTCTTAGACTCTACTAGAGTATCTCTGCACAGTTCAAAGTTCAAAAACTTCCTTATCTATCCTATATTGGACTTTTATGCGTAATCATCATCACATATCTGAAACAAGCGGTTTCCTGTCTCTTGACTGGCGAACTTCCTAGAAGGTGCAGCATCCAGAGTTGGTTGCATCTAGGAGGGAACCCAAGACCTGCGAAAGATCTTGAAAGAGTGATTCTTTCCCTAACACGATCCAAGTTTGTACAGTGTGCACAATGCAGAAACAAGACATACAAATCTCACCAGAGTTTTGCAAATCTAGACATGTGAGGACAAAAACATAACTTTATTGAAACTGGATTGTAATTTCTGGAGAAAATATTTTCTGGTTTCAGTCCTCCGGCTGCTCTGCCTCAACTTTCTGCGATTTACAGTTTTCTGATTGACAAATAGCTTTACTTGTTGTTAGTGTTTCACTATGTTAGCTGCTAACTACTGCTTTTGGCTAGTTAGCCATGCAGCTATTGGTCCTATTAGCTGACTCCGTCTGGACTCTGTCCATAGAAAGGGGCCTTCAGGTGGCCTCATGTGAGATGAAATATATAGTGGAGACCAGTCTGCTGGGGCTTGTCAGAGCTGTATGAAATGGATGTGTGAGGAGAGGTGTGTTCCAAGGCACACCATAAGTACGCATCACTATGCAGAGTTGGAGATGTCACAGAGAGTGTAGCTCTTTACTGCTCCACTGAGGAAATGAAATTGGTTGGCTTCCCAATCAGAGGTTATTATTGGGACAATGAAGATACCAGAAGAGCTTGTTAAAGGGGCTCTTTTCCAGTTCTATATTTTTATTCTTGGACTCCTCAAGAGTATCTCGGAAAGATTCACAGTTGAAAAACATCCTTAATTATCTTTTATTGGCCCTTTATGCAGCCCATCTTCATCCCCTGACTGAAACAAGCCATTTCCTGTCTCTTTAATGCCCCCTTCCCTTGCAAGAGTTTCATTTTAATCCAAACCACGACCTTTCCCTCACCCTAACCATGTGTTTTCTGTTCTTAAAGCTAAGTAGATTTTAACCACAGCATCATCAGTTTATAATATAATGATAATTATAATTATAGTAAGTTTGTACAACATGGACAATGAAGAAACAATACGTACAAATCTTACAAGAGTTTTCCAAATCTAAGGTTCCCTTCTCGACATGCTTCCCAGTGCTCGTGATGGTAGGTGCTGCTGGAATTTCTGAAGGCCGAGCTTCACTGTTTATTCGACAAAACCTTAAACTTAAAAAGACTGATTTTGGCGAAACTAGATGATAATTTATGGAGAAAGTATTTTCTGTTTTTCTCTCTGATGCCCTACTGCTGCTCTGCCTCAGCTTTTCTGTGATACTTTTAACAATAAGTCAACAGCTCATCACAGGTTTCTTTATATAATCACCTGCTCCAGGGACAACACATCCACACAGTACAGGGATCCTCCACCTTCTCAGTCTGTCTTTATTTGGCAACTTTTTCATTTGACATGGAAGACTGTTTTCTGATTTTTCCTTTGATGTCCTCCGGCTTCTTTGCCTCAACCCTCTGTGATTTACAGTTTCCTGTTGTTAGTGGTGAGTTGCTTTAGCTGCTAGCTACTGGCTTACTGCTTGTTAGCCATGCAGCTAGCAGTCTCATTAGCTGACTCCACCTGGCTAAAAACCTAGTGGGAGTATTTACACCTCTAGTACAGGAGCACTGGACTGCCAGGAGTTCGGGTGGTCAAAAGCTCCCAGTTCGGGCAGACTCTAATCAGGTAATAATACAGGTAGCTGCACATCTAACTGTAGCAGCAGCAGCTGTTAGCTACTTTAGGAACTAGTAAATCTATATGTCTATCATAACTTCATAAATCACAGAGAGTTAAGGCAGAGCAGCCGGAGGACATCAAAGGGAAAACCAGAAAACACCTTCTCAAACGAAAAAGTGAAAAAAAGACTGAGACTGGGCAGGTGGACGGTCTCTTTATACCACATAAAAAAAATCTGTGATGAGTTGATGCAGGATTGTTGTCAAAAGTTAAAAGATCAGTGTAAAACCTGAGCTTTTTGTTTATCTTTTATTTACATCTGATATGAGCATCCAACACTGTAACATTATATATAATACAGTAAATAAGGGAAAACATAGTAGGTCCCCTTTAAGCACTTTTGACTGTAATGAACAGCCTCCCTCTCAGACTCAGATCAACTGGCCATGGAAAGTTGGAAATAAGCGTGTTTATGTGATGTTACCCAAAGTTTAACCACATCTATTTATTTGGAAATGCAGAAGACTGTACAAACACTCAGGAGAGTTTGAAGAAATGTCCTACTTGGACTGTGCAGATACACACGTGATAAAATCTAAAAAGTGACAAGTGCATTCATTCCTGTGGCTTGACACAGAAAAGACTTTGTGTGGTCGACAGACTGAAGCCACGACAACCACATGTCAGGATTTACTGCATCAGTGAAGAGCAGATTCTTCTCCCCATAAAACTCTGAGGATCATGAACTTTAGAAGCAGCTCTACAGCTCATGACAACTGTTTGATGGGAGTGTTAATCATGTGATTACAAAAGACACTAAGAGCTCCACAGACAAAATGACAACTTTCTGGAAGGCCGAATCAGCTGATTTTTAATATCTAAAAACTTAAGAAACATCAGAGAAATATATCCAGGTTGCCTTGAAAGTCAACTATAATTGTCCTTTTGCTTCAATTTCTTCTGTTTTTTAGGGGACAACATTGTTGCCTGCATATTCTGCATTAGATATTTATGTTCATTTAGATGTTTAGTCTCTTCAACACTGACAGTTGACAGCAGATCTCAATATTTAAACATGGCCACAGTTCTTTCCCTTAACTGGGTGGATCTGCAGTAGGTTGCAGCATTAGTTGATCTGGCTTTCTGAGCCCTGATAGTCTAATGGAATTAATGGAATTTTATTAAGGATTTATATATCGAAGGAGTGTTTACCTCGTTTGATCAATTATCAGAAAAATTTATTCCAAGTCCCTCTAACTTTTTTTCACTGTCTTCAGATCAGGGACTTTGTGAAGAAAGGTTACACTCCTGTTGCCAATAAACCACAATCTAGATGAACTTCTGTCCTTGAAACCGAACCAGAAAGGATCAGTTGCTCGGAGCTATTCTTTAATAAATAATCTGAACATACAACTTTTGGATAATTTAAGAACCCGCTGGGAATGAGCCATTTTTCTGAGGATATGTGGGAGGCATGCTGAAGACAAAATCTCATCCAATTTTAGATTCTCCATCGCTCCCACCTCTCTCAAACTAAACCAGCAAGAATGGATGCTGGTCTTGAGCCCTCTTTTGAAAGGTGCAGGCCAAGTTTTGTGCTTTTGTGCTTTTCAGGAAGCAGAGTTTAGATCTCTAAGTGAAGCACATGGGATCACTATCACACCTTTTCAGGTGCAAAATGCAAAATAGTCATCTAACTACCAGGATGTGATCACGTTCTCAATGCTGCTTCATTCTGCTTGACTGGAAAGGGACCAGACCTCCTTGTCGTGCCGGATGGCTGAAAAATGTGCTGTTTCACTTCAGATAGGTGAAAATAAAATGCGGTATACGAGGAAGTAAGTCCAGACTCTACAAGTTATGGGGATCTTTTTTTAAGCTGCGATCCACACAACTCAGAACTAGAAAATTTTCAGTTAAATGCAAATGTTATTAAGTTAAGTAAAATAAAACGTATAATGTTATGTAAAATAAAACGTATAATGGCGTCTGAAGACCCGCCAAAGAAACTCATCACTCTGCGACTGTCAGCCATGTTTTTCATTTGTGTTTGGTGTCATGCACCTGGAATGTTCTGAGGCAGGAGGCTGGAGATCTCAAAGGGGAAATTCTGACCTCTGACTTTGCCTTGAGCGCAGCATCAGTCTGCCTTTGTGTGTCTGTGCTGTGTCAGTTTCTTTGTCTCGTCTTTTGAGGTGCCAGAGGAGCTGATTACAACCACTAACCAGATTGGGAGCACCTGGGCCCTCTTCTCTACACGACAGGATAGAAAAGTCCCAGCTGTCACTGCCAGCACCTGTATCTTTTTGCTTTCTTTTGCCTTAGTTTTGTTTTTTACAACCTGGATTCCAAAAAAAAGTTGAGACGCAACAAAAATGTAAATAAAACAAGAATGTAACGATTTAGAGACAAGATACTTAATATTCAAACTGATAAACTATATTAACTATAAGTTAAGACTCGACCATGTAAAGAGAAAGACATATATCAACAACATCCAGAAACACTGCAGACTTCTCTGGACCCGAGATCATCTGAGACGGACTGACGCAAAGTGGAAAAGTGAGCTGTGGTCTGACGAGTCCACGTTTCAGATTGTTTTCACTAATCATGGACGTCGTGTCCTCCGGGCTAAAGAGGAAAAGGACCATCCAGATTGTTACCAGCACTAACTTGTAAAGACAGCAGCTGTGATGGTTTGGGGGGATTTGGAGCCACATATGCTGCCATCCTGACGTCTGTCTCAGAGACGTCCCTGATTATTTCAGAGAGACGATGATGCTGAGACACATTGTGGACGTGTTCCCACAGTGTGTCTTCTTAGTAAAAGAGTTCAGGTACTAGACTGACCTGCCTGCAGTCCAGACCTGTCTCCCAGTGAACATGTGTGGTGCATTATGAAGCACAAAATACGACAACAGAGACCAAACAGGACTGTTGAGCAGCTGAAGTCGTTTATCAAGTAAGAATGAGAAAGAATTTCACTTTAAAACTTCAACAAACACTGACTGAGAGTTAAAAGAACAGCTGATGTATCACAGAGAGAAACATGCTGCTGTCACAGCTTTTATGGGATGTCCTGTAGGCATCAAATTTAGAACGTTAAATATCTTGTCTTTGTATTGTAATCAATTGAATGTAGGTTATAAAGAATTTGCAGCTGATTACTTTCAGGTGATAAATCCAGAGAATCAAACGTAGAAGAAAGAAGATGAACAAATCCTTTGCAGCTGTGGAAGTTGGAGGATTGTTGAGCAATGGCAGAAATAGAATTATGTCACTTCTTTCATCTGTAACTGGCTGATAAAATAAATCCAAAGGATTTGTAATGGGCTCTTTGGCACTAGGAACAAAAAACCTGTTTTCAGGTTTGACTGACAAATTACTGCTCTTGAGGACGAAGTCTTATTTTGCTTCTTCTCCTTTCGCATGGAAACCTTCACAGAAAAACTGATTAAGATGGATTTTCACCCTAAAACCAAACATATAAACGTATGATGTCATTTGTACACAGTTCAAGTCCAACTGAAATTACAGTCACTCATTCCTTCAGGGTTTCCAACTCATGTTTGTGCTGTTTACATTCACTGTTAATGTGTTTTATATTATTAAGAAAAGGTATTTTAAAAAAATGACTTGGCATTAAATCTAAAAGTTTCCATCCTACAGGCCTGAGTCAGCATGGTTGGTTTACACGTTTGATTGACAGCTGAGCCAACATGTGGCACAGATAGACAACAGCTGTGTTTCTGTCCAAATGTATTACACATTTCAACATAATTTTGAGTAACTCTGCAAAAGAAAATGCCAATTAATACTTCAGATAAGCAGTTGGTGGCACCAGTTCTCCAGAAACCAGAAACCATTCACTCAGAACTTAATTCTGAAAAAGTGTTTCCATCTTCCACCAACAACATTAATTCTTTCTTTTCTGAACGTCGCTGTTTGCATCAACCTCTTAATGCAGCACTTTGAAATGCACATAAAAATATTTGATGGCTAATTTAATTTAAATATTTAATTATAAGCCATGGACAGACAGCGTTTTTGCAGCACTGTTGTTGAGGAGAAAGAACTTTAGGGCTCTATTTGGGTGACTCATGACAGTCAAGTGCATGGTGCATTTATATATATGTATATATATATATATATATATATATATATATATATATATATATATGATATATATATATATATATATATATATATGTTACTGATCCAGTTTTAAGACTTAAAATATTTACGACAAGTTTCAGTTCAGCCTGCTATTCTTGTTTTCAGGACACACTCAGTTTGATCTGTCTAAAGCTTCTTATTAAGATAGAAATGTTAAAATGCTGTATATCTCACTCTGTAAGTTAGAGAACAGATGTTGAATCTAACACCACAGAGAGATTGGTTTGGTCTCAGTGGGATTTTATGGCAGATTGTAATATCTGGACTCAGAACACAGTGTCTGACTTCATGATTCTGTCCGACAACATCATCCTAAACATTTGGAGTTAATTCTGTCGAGCAAACCCAAACTCCGCCTGCTCTAATGTGAACCACAGCGTTAGCCTGTTGTTACTCGGCTCTTATTAAAAAAACAAACAAATCACAGTTAAACGAGGGAGATGTTAGCTTGGATGCAGTCGGTCATGGCGTGCTTGTTTTCGCACCCTGGGGCACTCTGGGTGGGTGGAGTTGCACTTTCAATTATGAGCCAATGGATGGAAACGGACGCTCCTCCCACTCAGTGTGTCTCAGGCTGGGAAGATGGCATGAACTTGTGTGACATCACAGTGACCAGCCAATCACAACACACAGTGGCTGCTTTCCCAAAATGCCCGCTGGCAAAGTCGTCGAGTTTGAGATTTTTTTTTAACTTCGTCTTCTTCAGTTAAAATTGAACACAAATGTAGAATTTGAGTCTCCGGATTCACTTTGACCACAAACACTTTGGGAAACACAGCAGATCACATGATGCTGGAAGCAGGAAGGCAATCAGCCAATCAGCTTTAGCTTTACCTCCGTCGGTCCTCCGCTCTTGCTATTGGTTGGAAGAGCTTTCTACACACCAAACACAGAGGTACATACATGAACATCACATGTGAGGAGATATTACAGAAGCTTCCACAGAGACAAACCTGAAATAATAATTACACAGAAACCGGAATCATATTTACATGCAGACTCGTTGTTTGGTTTAATTCAGAGGCAACAATTCATGCAAATTCAACCAATCCCTGTGAATTCTGCACGACCGTGCAATTTTGTCCAAACTCTGCACTTTTTCTGCAAATTGGACCAATCATCCACCAATCACAGCAGTCCCCAGTGCAGACGTCATACATGTACGTCTAAATGAACCGACTCAATGTTTTGTTTTATTATTCCTTCTGTTTTTACATTTATATTTTTTTTATTTTGTAACAGGTACTGAAAAGAACAGAAGGTTTATCATTACTGACATTTATCAACACTCAGTGCACTTTTATTTAATAATTTGTGCTGTTTTGACTGAGTTTGAGCTCTAAAAAGATGCATTTTTGGTGCATTTCTTCGTCTACAAATGAAACTTTAATTTTAGTTTTGTAATCATGAGCCTTTTTGGTAAAGTTAATGGGAACTTTTAATGAATTATAAAAAAAAAAGTTCCTACTGCAATTTCACTTGCTTCAGCATTTTAATTGCAAAAAAATGCCTAAAAATACTGCAGCATGCATCACAATTTTTTTTTAGAAAAGCTGTGAAATCAGACATTTTAGGTCACAAAAATCCCACAAATAGCCTGAGCCTGCATGGCGCCCTGGTGGCTGGTTGCAGTATAGGTCATAAACCCCGCCCCCTCCATGTTAGCAGATAGGACTAAAACTAAAACATCACAGTTCATGATGGTTTCTGTCATTTTAGGTAGTTCTTATCACAGTTATCTGATGCTAGAGAAAAGCTCTGCTCGGGACCTCGATACCGCGGCTCTGACCTCGATCACTACCACTCAGACTCTGGCTTCAAATGATGTCACCAGAACAAGATGGCAGCGCTCGTATCAGATTTTTGAGTCTGCATGTAAACATGATTACTGCACATCTGACTGTTTTTTTTTATTTGCATTATCGCATAAACTTTATAGAGATAAAGAAACAGGATAATTCAACTTCATCATTTTCTTTTATCAAACTGATCTTCATTTCCACACTGGGCATTTTATCCTACTCAGATTTGATGATTTTTAGATATAATTTCCTCTGTCTTGTGTTTGATTTTTATCCTCCCTGTCCCTGTTTCTGTGCTGCGGTGTGTCTTCCTGTGTCTCACCTGTGTTGCTGTGTCTCTTGGTGAACGGGTTGAGTGTAGCTTTAGCTTTGGACGTCCAGTTGGCGGTGCTGGAGCCGAAGGAGCTGGAGGACAGAGACTTGCCCAGGTTGTCTGAGCTCACCTTCTTTGTGTTGTTGGTGGCCGTCTTACTCCAGTCTGCAACACACACACATACACACACAATAATCAGCTGATACACTTGATATCAACTAACAGTCACTTCCTTCCCTCCTTCCTTCAGCTTCACCTCTCTGCTTCCTTCCACCCAACCTTCTCTCCAAATCTTTCCCTCCACCTCCTCTTCATTGTTCACTGACTCCTTTATTCTTTGTCCTGTCCTGGATAATCACACCACAGACATCAGTAAAACACAACAGATGTGCAGAAGTTGATTAAGTCGCTGATGTTCGCACACAAACTGTCCTGAATCAACAAAGTGCAGCTTCAGGACACTTTAAGGTCTCAAATATAAATATTAAAGCTACAATCAGCATTGGATGGGCACTCGCACCCTGGATGCCGGATGTCTGATGCCACTTCCTGTCTCCGCTAGGTGGCGCCATGACTCCTCATTGTCATGCAGATGTGTTCAGACCAGGACTCTTATCAGACATATGAAGTTTACACCAAAGTTATAACAATATTGTGTTTCATGGCGAGACATGTCACAGCCACGCCCCTCAACACGAGATAAATCTTTTCACCACAACTAAACATTTGATCACCAACTAGTCTTTTGATGATTTTGAAGTCAATGTGTTGAATTCTACAGTTTGTTAAAATACAACACGAATTGACCACGAAATTCAAAATGGCTGACTTCCTGTTTGGTTTGGGCTGTGGGTCCATGAGGCTTTTTTGTGCATCTGGGTATGATATATGTGTGTACCGATTTTTGTGCATTTTGTGCACACAGACCGTGAGCTCCACCTGTTTTCACATGTTTGGACCCATTTTTCAACTAGTGATCAATCTGGCAATAATTTTTCGAATAATCGATCAGTTGTTTGGTCCATAAAATATCAAAAAACATTGATCAGTGTTTCTTGTTTTGTCCACAACTCAATAACTCAAACTGATGAACTGATTGTAATTAATTAATGATTGTTTTGTGGTGGCTCCACAGGAGAAAGAAGAAAAACAGTGAAACATCAGTGAAGATTTTGGATCCTGGACGACGCTGAGCAGCTTCAGGTTTCACCAAATTCAAACCAAATTTGTGATGCGAGTCCCTCTGACAGCTGCTGAGATGTTTCAGCTGTGCAGCAGCTGACGGACATCCAGAGATCAAAATAAAAATGCACAGATGGAAACTGAATAAAATGTTGCAGCTGTTTGTCTTCTTGGCTTCACACTGATCACTTGTTACTTAGAGCTTGATGATGGAGAGATTGATAACTTTATAAAAACACTGAGTCAGAATATTATCTTCAGGCTGAAACATGACGCCGACTGTCAGACTGAAGCTAAACTCAGTGTCTCTGTTGTCTTCATTCACTAAAGAACTGCTGGATGTTAACAGTCAGTAAATATCTGATCATTATCAGCGACCTCACAGGAGACAGATATCACAGTTTCTTATGTTAAAGTTCAGAGTGAGAAACAGTTAAATGTATTTTATAAGATTATAAACATGCTTTAAAAATCATCAAATTTTATTTGCCTTTTGTGTCATTTATGTAAAAAACATAAAAACTGAAAATACAGAAGTTTTGATGAAAAAAGTTATTGTACATATAAATTTGAAAAGGGTCAAAGTGACCAATTTGGCTGATCTAGTGTTAAAAAGTGTTGCAGAAAGTTCTTAAATGCATCTTTTCTGTCTCTGTCTTCATGAATACAACAATTGGTGGGAAATATTTCAGTGGTTCTCGGGGATCTATTGAAGGCACGTTCCCCCGACCCGGACCTGACACTCTGGGTTCTCAGAGACGACTTTGAACTGTACATCTGAGGAACCATCGGCGCTGACGCTCAGACTGGAAGCTGCCAAGAAGATGATTCTAACCAGCTGGAAATCGCCTGCAGCTCCCAGGACGGACTCAAAGAAGTGATCAATATCAGACAAATGGACAGAACACAGTCCGACTGTTCTGAGCACATGTGGGGTCCATTTATTGATTATTTCAAAGATCAATAGTTGTCAAATATGTCTGCCTGCCTGAGCAGTTCATCAAGGATTATTGAAATCATTGATTAGTCCCCTGGGTGGGTTCTCGATAAAAATTAAATATAAAAAGGTTTTCAATAGAACCCCCTGAGTGTGTTCCTGTTAGCACCCTTAGAACATGGAATGATTCTGGATACAAGCCCCAGAGATGGTTCTGGGTGGAACCAAGGGTTCCAAGTGAAACCTTTATAAGAGGTCTCATCAGAAACTAAACAGGGTTCTCCAATGGAGACATGCTGAAGAACCTTTTTATGGTTCTAGTTAGCACTTTTGGTTAGGTTCCTACACCGGTTCTCCGGCTGCTTCAGTCGGTAACCCACTGACTGTGGATAAGAACCTC
>JAJHUR010137837.1:0-19438 GCA_027495735.1 Lutjanus campechanus
TAGATTCTGGGCGTAGAGGCAGACAGACAGGTCTTTGTGGTGCTGTCGTCCCCCTCCAGACTGCCACACAGTCCAGTCACTGTGTGGAGGCCATATTGGACACCCCTGTCTCTTTCCCCAGACTGGTCATTCCTTACACCCACTCACGCTCTCTCCAGCCTAAAGCAGAATAACCACCATTGTCTGGATGCTTAGGGGCAGCATGGCACCAGTTAGGACCAGTTAGTACACACACACTGGGGCTATTATCCACCAGCTCCATGACACAGGAATGGACTGAGTATTGGCGATAACAGTGGCAAGCAAATGGTCCCACCTACGCCATCATGTCAACCTCAAATATTCATAATTCTGATGGAACAATGAGGGGAGGATAATACATTCAGAGATCAAAAACTAAATTCTCAAAAACTCTACTATAATATTTCTTATCTTATTGTCTGTTTCTCGGCAGGATGTTTGAAAAGAACCTTCAGATTGCAATGAAATTTTGTAGAAAAAAACACGTTCATAGGGCAGGAAACAAGTGACAGGCCGTGAGTTTGGCATTATCGGAGTCGCCATTTTTGCGACCGACGTGAGCGTGGAGCTGGTGGGTGACGCACTACAACTTGGGCGGTGTTTGATTTGGACTTGTCCATTCAGTAGCAAAATAAAAGCAACCTGCCTGGTCGCGATCCTTCTTGTATAACCATTAAACAGTCTCTAAAATATGTTTCTGAAGCCATTTTAAGTGAGAAATGGGCAACGTAGTAACAGAATCTTGATCCATATTTGATTAGTGCTGTCTAGTTTGACAGTTTGATCGGAGTTTCATGAGCCCCGTGTGTGGCACTGCACTAAGAGTAACACATCAGTGACATGGTAGCCCCGTCCTAAAGCTTTATGGTCTATTTTACTAAAAACAGTATCATTATTTACTAAATGAACATCATGCTGTATTGAAGAAGACTTGAAACTAACAATTGACACCATAAACTCATTAGGAAACTGTTTAATGAAGTCATAAATCAAGTGAGAAGTCTGCTCATTTTCTCATAAAACTCCACTCAGACTTCTTTTTGCAACCAGCGTAGATGCCCCCTGTTGGTCATTCGATAGAATACACTGGCTCCATCCACTTAGTCTACTGGTCAAAACTGTTATTTATTCACATTCTGTTAATTATTTTAGTTAATCCATGAATGTTTTAAACTAAAATTCCTACATAATGTATCTTTAATGTTGTAATGCAGGTCGTTTTTGAACATTTTCACTGTTGTTTCAATAACTACTTCAATCACAACCTTCGCAGAAGAATATACACTCACTAAATGCTTTCTAATTTTTAATTTATTTTCTAAAACACCCACTGCAACAAACTGAACATACCCCGATTACCCCCGGGTAAGCTCTAAGATCTCTTTACAGCCAATACACTAACTCAATTTCCATTTGACAACACTGTCTGGTTGCTTCTAAGCTGTGAGCTGCTGAGCATCCCTCGCTATAGTAGCCAGGAAGTCTTTAGCGAGATGCACAGCGGCTAAATCACTCAGAGCCTAATGGAATTCCCATTATGCTCTTCCAGTCCAGTGCATCCTCGTCTAGTCTCTGCTGAGGTGCTGAGCTGCAGTGCTGTCCTTGGACAATCATTTAAATTCACTTATGACGTTTGCCCCTTCTTGTTATGTAACTCGAGTAGAAGTGGTAGCACGGCGAGGTCGATGCCTGCGAGTGAGATTTTAAGTGTCTGTTGTTAGGATGCATGGAGGACATGTATGTGGGAGGAAATTTCAACATGCGTGTGTTCACACGAACGTGGTCATGAGACTCTTTTTGTGTGTTTACACATGTGTGTAGCTCTTCGTGTGTCCTCTCTGAGTGGGTGTGAGCCCCATTAGTTTTTGCAGAGCAGCCTGCAGCACAGAACAGCTGCATCAGGGCGGGTCCTGCATGGGGACCGAGCCGCAGACTGAGCCAAGCTCTTACAGTGTAGTGTCTCATTAGGAACTCCACCTATCCACATAGTCTTTTGACAGCCCCAGTGCTCAGCAGGATGACAGAGGAGATGGGAACATCGGCTGAAAGTAAGCAGACTTTCTCATAGCTGCTAAGTACTTCAACTCCACATCTACCTCAGCTCTCAGGAATCATTAGAGATCTGAAATCTGAGCCCTGCACCCACACTGTGTACAGCTTAAAGCAACCCGAAGACGTTTTTATTCACTTTCTAATAAAACATGTTTTAACCTTAATAACTGCTCTTCCTGTGTATTCATTTTCTTCTCCTTTCTGTTGTTTTAATGCCTGTGCTCTGAGATTCATACTTGTTCTTTAGTTTTAATATTTAATCACCCCCTAAAGCACTTTAAACTGCATTTGTATGAAGTGCAAATAAACTTGAACTTCAACTTGAAGACAGCTGTAGAAAAAGAAGACAGCAGCTAAAAAAATAAGATGAATGATTAAAAAATATATAGCATACGAAGGGAAGTGCATTCGTAGAGTGTGATGGATCCGTTTCAGCCATTCCATTTCTCATTAAAAACAAAAATCAATTTCCCCTCATGATGTCACTGGGTGAGGCAGTCCTGAAGGTGCAGTAATGAATCTCTGACCTCTGCCACTACTCTAATACCATATGGTTTCTATTATTCACACAACACAAAGCACATGTTAAAGGGCCAGTTAAGTCAAATCACAGAACAAAGTGAGAAAACTGCTTCTCTCTCTCTCTCACCCCAACTGGTATCAATGCAGATTTTTGTGGTGTGGAGACATTCTCCTCTGAAACTTTTCCCACCAGGATTTCATTCTTTGCAAAATGCAAATAAAATTCCATTAACTGTCCTCGTATTGACCTATTTTTTTGTAATCTCAAAACTCAAAACCAAATCTATCTGCAAGGTCAGATACCATCAAGAGTAAGTTAGAAAATACATTCTTTGTTGTTTGGGTGACACAAACACCTCTTATTGTTTGCCCCTTTATACACTGCCTATTTAAAGGGATAGTTCAGATTTCTTGAGGTGGGGTTGTATGAGGTATTTAGTCAGTGTAGACATAGTAGATGGCTATCGACACACCCCCAGTTTGGAGAAGCAGCAGGAGTACTGGTGTAGGAAGTTTAACAATGTACTGCTGTGAACAGGGTCAGCACACAACAAATTGTGTCACTCCCGTGTTCTGTGAGTAATTTTACCTCACGCTTCCTCCACCAGTTAGTTTGTTTGTGGTATTGTGTTACTTCTTTCAATCCAAGCTCAACACTGAAGTTACACAATAAAACAAACAAACCAGTTGAGGCAGTGGTAGACCAACAACTCCTGTGTTATATGAGGTAAAATGTTTTTGCCAAAGGAGTCTTGTTGCTTTGTCAAGAGTGATATTTTGGCTTATATAAAGGCAGTTTCCTGTAGGAAAAGAGTGACTGACAGCAAGGTAAAGAGGTAGAAATATTCTAAATGTAGGAAATTCTTAAAATAATATTGATTTTTTTAGGGTGGCTTCTCCAAACTGGGGATGTGCCGACCACCATCTCTTGTATGTAATACACTGACTATAAATAAGTATCTCATACAACCACACTTTAAAAAAAAAATCTAAACTATCCCTTTAACCTCACTTCTTTGGATCTCTTTTTTTTTTTAAAACCTCAATATATTTCTTGTCATTTGAGTGAAACAAACCCTTTTCTATTTTTATTATGGGTCAAACTGTGAATGTAAAACACCAACCAAACATTCATAATTACTTCTCTTTGAGCTTTGATGCAAACTGATCCCCGTCCCTGCGTTAACTGCGTGGGCATGATCCATTAAGTCTCACCACACTCCAGTGTCATAAGTTTATCAGGCAGCATCAGCCCATTAACGCACAACAACCACCATTGTCACGTAGACGCAGAAGGAGAGAAAGAAAGCGACAGAGTGAGCGATGAATATTCTCACTGGGGTTTTGTGCTCTCGCATGCCTGACATTCCAACAAGCAGCAGTGTAGGCTGGCCGCCTGGACGTGATTATGCAACAGGCAGATGTTTGTGGGAGAGAGTGAAAGTTAAAGAGCACAGAGTTCATTCTGTGGGGACCTGCAGTGAGGGATTGTGGGATAGGTGGAGGCCCAGCTGACTGAGGCCAGCATCAGGGCGGTGTTCACTCTGGGGACGGACTTTGATACACGGCTCTCCTCGCTCCCTCTTACATTACTCTCACACCCTTGAAATGTACTTGCATGTGTAAGGCTCTGGCACTTTTACAAAACTGTTGCAAGGCTTACATCAGTTTGCAGCAAACGACTGAAGGTGTAAATTACGAACCACTGACAAACCGTCAAAAGTGATATCATGACTGGATATTAGTTGAGCACTCATTCATCTCATATTTTATCAGAGAAAACGTGTAAATCTTTTTAAATGCAGAGTGGGGATTTCACAGATTTTACCGAGTGAAAAAAACAGGAAATTGAACTGGAGTTCAACCTCTTGAGCACACAATTTTTACTTTAAAGAGATAGCTCAGATAATTTGAAGTGGGGTTGTATGAGGTACTTATCCATGGTCAGTATATTACTCACAGTAGATGTCGGCCGAGAGGAGCACCAACAGGGAAGCTAAGCAATGTTCTGCTGTGGACAGAGTCAACAGCAAAAATGTATTTAAGCCTCTAAAGATGGGACCCGACGGGTTGGAGTCAGGTCGGGCCTTATTCCTCACATATTTCACAGGCTTGTCAGGTTCAGGCTGTACTATATTTATTTATTTATTTTCATTCTTCATTTCATTCATTCTCTGCATATATTGTCCCTGTCAGTAAAAACTCCCACTGTTTGGTGCATAGAGCGAAGCTTGTAAAGAAAGATGCCGGGCTGTAACAGGATGGGGCTGAAATATGCTCATGAGGGTCGGGTTCGGGTCGGTTTCACACTGACCTTTGTCAGCATCGGGCCTTGACAGGTTTAACTTTTCAGGCACGATTAAAGCACTAGTTTAAGTGCACGCTATATTTAGAATATTTTCACTGCTTTACCTTGCCATCAGACAGCTTTTTCCAACAGGAAACTGCTGTTATATGAGCCAGATATTGCTGTTTCCAAAGCAACTCCTCCTGTTCTCACTTCGCACAAGATGGGAGTTGCTGGTCTACCGCTGCCTTGATTGGTTAGTTTGGTGTTTTTAAGGGTGAGTCTTATTCACCAAAGTCACACAAACTAATCGACCCTACTTTAATCCATTTAACCTATTAAACACTCACGTTTCCCTTCATATATCCCTGTATAAGTCTTTAAAACTCAAGACTTCATTAGTTTTCATGGCTGCACCATCACAAATATGTAAATATTGGCTGTATGAATTATTTTAGTTTTAATTACCCAAAACTTTACTCAACCTTTTTTCACATTTCTGTGAAATTATTACCTGCTTGACTGCAGACGTTAAGTTCAAGGGGCTAAATTTGACTGAACTGAAGTGACTCACCTGATCGAGCAGGTTGCTTAGCGACCGGCAGGGACACCTCCGTGAGCGGCAGGATGTAGACGTCCGGGCTGCCCTGGGAGGCCGGCGAGGCCAAGGTGGACATGTCTGCATGGTACTCTTCCCCGTCCACATTCTTGAATTCCTGGAAAACGGAGAGGGAGACACACAAACACACGAAGAGGTCAAAGGTCATGCAAAGAAACAGGCTGCTTGCATTAGACTGGCAGCTTGTTGGGTAACACGCAAGGTCACAAATGTGAAGACATGATGTTGCAATATTGGAAAGAAACCTCGTAAGCATGCCTTACCCTGGCTTTAGGGCCGCTGTAAATCATGAAATGCAAACAAATCTCTGTGCAATATGTCATATTTGACTGCAATGATGCTCATATATGTAGAAAGCGATAGAAAATGTTACGTAGAAACACAATCCAAAGTCGATGATATTTTGGCTCGACCCCCAAAGCAGAAATGAGATAAACTGAGGCAAGCTGTCCTGGCTCGGACTGTGTTTCCCTGAGCTGTTTGTGAGACTGTTTGGAACACCGCAGCGTAAACAAAGCCAGTGTGATTTATCCAAAGATTATTTGTACTAAGATTACATGTGTCTCAATCCTCTACTTCGCAATTAAGCCTGATGATTTTAGTGCTGAGATGCTGGAAGCATCAGAGCAAAGCCTGGAGAGAAGAAGAGCTTCTGTGACTCACTCACTCATCAAGAATGTTTTGGTTTTTTAAGATTTGGAAATATAATTTTAATTATTTTCATATCAAAATTAACAATGAGCATATTCGCAAAATAATGTGAAAGGAAAAATGACTTTTGACTTGATTTAGCTGGCCAAAAATGTCACCAAACAACAAACAAAAGTATCTGTTAAGAATATTAATGTTGCATTCAGGTGCTCCTAGGATGGTCCCATTTTCCCAAGTTGGGAAGTTGGTCTTCTGACTTCGGTGTGTTCATGAGCTTTTAAGCCAGAAACAACATGGACACCATAAAGGGTCGGGTTGGTTTGCTGTTCTGTTTCTTGTTGCAGCATCTGGGTGATGGTTGGCTGAGAGTCCCAGTGAAGATTAATGCTTTCATGTTTACCTGACTTGTTAGGAGGGTAACTGCTAAAAACTAACTTTTCTAACTAATTTAAGTCACTCTACATGAACAGCAACCAACAGTTATAACTTGATAGCATATTACAAATTGCATATGAGCAAAAAATTGATATGCAACATGTGAATTAATAAAAAGTTTTTCCGACTTGATGGAGTCTTCATGTGAATTTTCCCAGTCTGGAAAAAATTCTGCAATTATTCTAACATCACATGGATGCAGGATGAAAACCATGGCTTTGAAATTCACCATCAAGTGGCTACAAAAGACACGTTCGCAACTATCCAACATTACAAAAAAAAAAAAAGTGTCTTCTTTGCAGGAAAAAAGAGGGATGAAATAGGTGACATATAGTGTCTTTTTTACTTTTGTTCCTGATGAGGAGAGAGCGTTTTTTGGGCCACTCTAAGTGATTTGAATTGAAAATCTGAGCTTTTCAGAGAGGCAACCAATCATATATTAGATGGGGATGTGCGCTGAAGAGCCGAGACTTGACTCGTGTCTGTGCAGGAGCAGGAGGTTTTAAAAACGTCTTGTAGGCCTGTGTGAGTCTCTGTGGTTTGAAATTTAGCTTTTCTCCTGTGCTGCTGTTTTAGGTGTCTGCTTCATTTTACTGTTTCAAATTCACTTTCAGCTGACAGGAATCTTGTTATTGTTGTTGAAAATAATCATTTCCTCATTTTGCTGCTTCATAATAAAAGCTTTTAGATGACAAAATATCGACTTTTGCTGTGAAAAATTTATAGGAAATGGCATGTGGTTAACCAGCATTTTACAGCTGCTGGACTCAAGATGAGCCCATAACAAGACACACTTTCCAGCGGTCCAGATGCAAATCCCCACCTCACAGGACTGACACGCCAAGTCAAAGTGAGGCAGTACATCTTCCAGTTGGTGCTCACGGTGAAAAAATGTCAAACAAATAGATACAAATGAATAATGAAAACCAAAGAGGGGGATGATGTGAGACTGTGCAACAGTGGCGGCCCGTCAGCGCCTTTCTGCCCAAAAAAAAAGAAAAGAAAAGAAAAAATGCTACGTGGACGTGGGCCTTATGTTAAATCACCATGTAATACGAACCAGCTCTTACTACCTGATAGTTAATTCATGTATCTTTATTTCTTGCTCTATTTAAAGAAAAAATCTTTTCATCTGATGGATCGACACAGTGGGTGGAGCAAGTGAAGAACTGCTCTGCAATCATGTAAATGCTTTTGAAATGAGACTGTTCATAAATTTCCATATCATTACTGCTTGAAAACTAGGTTGCTTGGATTAAGAT
The DNA here is from genome assembly GCA_027495735.1 of Lutjanus campechanus. Taxonomy (NCBI): domain Eukaryota; kingdom Metazoa; phylum Chordata; class Actinopteri; order Lutjaniformes; family Lutjanidae; genus Lutjanus; species Lutjanus campechanus. The sequence goes on from JAJHUR010137837.1 coordinate 7,850, forward strand.
TTAATTTAATTGTTTAATTGTTAGCATTTAGATGTAATAATGTGTAAAGAAACGAGCATATCAATGTCAGTTACAAGTTACGTATTTTAGAACATTCTAGTTTTTGAAAATCCCTTTGAAGCCCGTTGAAGGTTCTCGTGGATTTATCTGTTATATGAGTTTTCTATGTTAGAGTGTGACACTGAGGTCTGGGCTGGGTGAGCAGTGAAAGATTCCTTCTGTCTGCTGAGCGCAGAGACACATCGCAGGATGAAGCAGAGGATGAAGAGGGGAGGGAGTTGGCCGCTTTCACAGACCGGATGTCAGAATAAAAGTCCCTTAGTTGGGAGCTGGAGAACAGCGGGGTCCCAACGCTGGAAAAATGTGACCTGCTGCAGCCCTCTGCAACACCCACACAAACACACACACACACACACACACATCCATGCACACACACACATAAACACCTCCATCTCTCACTTCATCCTGTCCCCCAAGAATGTGAGCACACACACACACACACACACACAGACACACAGACGCACACACACAAAAACACTCCCTCGGCCCCATATCCAGATCTTCACACGGCCTCGCTCGCCCTCCCATTCAACATGTGGTTTCACTCTCGACATCCACACACACACACACACACACACACACACACACACACACACACACACATTTACTGTACAGAAAAACTATATTATCTCTCTTTTCCTGTGGGTCCTGCAGTAAAAGATGTCAAAACTAGGCCTGCAAGTAATTAACACTTTTTTTAATCAAACAATTAATCCCTTAATGAATAAAAAGGAATATTAATACTAACAGCAACAGAAAAAAAAACTATTATAGTCAGTGTTGTTTATGCATATTGTTGCTTTTGATGATGGATGAACAAAACGTATCCGTTTGCAACTAATGAACCTGAATGTCGTTAAGTCTCACAGGAGAGAAGCACTGTGTATTACAGTAGCCGGCGTGGCTGACGCAACTGCCAATTCAGCTACCCTAGGATGGTGAAGCCACGACCCGCCTTACTCTGCCTCTGATTGGCTGGTACTTGTTGCCTCCATTGGTTGGGCTGGTTTAGGCATGAGAAGTGAGATTGGTTAGGTTAAGAATATCAGGGTAAGCCAATCAGAGGCAGAGTAGGCCGTAGAGATGCACCCGAATCTAAATATGTTATTCAGGAAATATTTATTTATTAAATATTATTATACTGAAAGAATCAGTTTCATGATCATTTCAGCATAGTTTTAAAAAATGCTGCATCTGATTTAATGCACCAAGATTATTCCCTTCAACTGAAGGATATTTTTACATACTTGTTTATCTTTACTGCCAAATTTCTATTTCCAAAGAAAAATAGAATCATTTGATTTATAAAACATTTATTTCAATGAGTAATTTTCCAGTATCCCCCAGTTAAGAGGGAGGTGGTGGTGGTGGGCTTCAGACAGTCATAAAACTTAATTTAGTATGAGAACAGTGATGTGTTTCATAATTAATTATTTGCTGATGTTAAATAATTTTGATGTTTTGAGGGCACAACAGCTGCATTGAACATCAGGTTAGAACATAAAACATCTGCCTAATTTGACTTCTGGCATAAACCGCACAGATTGCAGGTCTTCTGTTCAAATACAGACACAAAGGCAAATCATTTTGTTGGTTGAACAGATCCAGATGATGACATCTCTGTGCACCTCCAGTAGGGTGGGTCATACCTTCACCATCTTAGGAGAATAAATATTGCAACAGGTACTGCTGAAACCAGTTCAAACAAATATTTTTTACTGAGATTTATGAATAAATCAGCCCAGATTCCAATGGGAAACAAATCTAATGTCGATGCAAATTGTGCTGCTGTGTCTGAAACCTACACTTGGCAACAAAATCCGATTCTGAAAAAACACGTCTGAACATCAGCCACATCAGAAACTGATTTGTTGATGAGCAAATGGTAAAATCACAAGCCAAAAGACGCAAAGTTCCTCCACCCAAGAGATGACGAGATAAACATGAACTAGCTCATTTTTTTGGGACTGTGAACTTCATTTTAATCTGCACGTCTGAGCTAGCTCGTGTGAAATGTGAACTTGCACAACACTGAATACAATTGCCCATAATGCAAAGTGAAGTCTTGAAATTGTTTTGTCGGACCAACAGTGCAAAAATCAAAGATGGTACAATGACATAACCAGGAGCAGGGTAGGGTGTGTCATGTCTTCACCATCCTAGGAAAAAAATATGTTGCTCCCGGTATGGCTCAAGCCAGTCCATATGAATATTTCAAGGCTTTTTTAAAATGAACAGATATGGGTCTGGGTCTGAAAAAATAAAGTCAGTATATCAACCACACTGGCAACAAAGTTGAAATGACTCGTCAAGTTGAAGGATCTAACTTCTTGGGAAATATCTGCGAGTGAATCATGATCACAAGAAATCATTAACAAAGGGTGAGACCACGAGCCAACAGCCACAAAGCTCCTCCGCCCAAATCAACCTCACAGCATTTTGTACAGGACCAGTAAACAGACTCGCACTGGACTACACTGTAGGAGAAAACAGAGGAAATGGACGTGAAGTAGTTCATTTTAACCTGTGTGAACACTGAACTCTGAGCGAGCTCTTGTGAAGTGTAAACTTGCCCAACACTGATTACACTTCCCCAGAATGTCTTCACGTTGTTTAGTCGGGCCAAAAGTCCAAAAGTCAAAAACATAAAGCATAAAGACAAAGGCAGCAGATTGTCAGTTGTGATTAGCTGAAACCACAGAATATTTTTAGGCATATTTGCTTAATAAAATAGTTTTTTTGGTTGATCAATTAATCGGTCAATTGTATTCAAAATGTTTCAATAAAGCGTGCTTAAAAACAGATGAACAGAAATATGTGACTCGATGACAGAAACCGATTGCAGCGATTTCATTTTTAAGTGGTCCAATTAACTTTTTTAAATATTAACAGATCAACATTTGTCCTTTTAATCCCTGTTTCCATCTTAACACCAAAAGCACAGTAACCTCCTGCTGGTAAAATAAGCAGCACAAGTGTTACTGAGCCTCCACAGCATCTCCAGTTATCTTACCTGTCCACAGAGTCCACAGGTGAGGATGACATGTCAAACGCCCTCAGCATCTCAACTCTTTCTTGTTTTCTCACACACACCCATAAAAACACACACGCACACACACATCCAGTGGCCCTCCAGGGGTCCCATTTGTGTGAAGGGTGCAGGGCAGCAGGAGGGTGGTGGTGCCAGGAGGAGCGGCAGCATCACTCTGCAGAGAGAGTCTCATTGTTGAGTCCAGAGAGGAGCAGGAGGAGGAGGAGGAGGAGGAGGAGGAAGAGGCTTTGTAGCTGACCACTGACTGTCCCCAGGATCTGCTGCTGCTGCTGCTGGGGATGGAGGGATCAGGGAGAGAGAATGAAAAAAAAGGGGGGAGGGGGGTAAGGGGGAGAGGAAGAAGGAGGAGCACCACCACCATCTCCCGGTTCACAGGCGAGACCGAACCTGCTGCCGTCTCATGAGGGAGACGAGAGAAATCGAGCCCCCTCAAAAATGTGAGGGAGAAAAATACAAGGGGGGGGGGGGGGGGGGGGGGGGGGGGGGGGGGGTTGAGGGGGGTTCACATACTATACATGTGACATCACTCGCTCTCTTCCTCTCTTTTCCTCTCTCTCTTTCCCAAAAGCCAAAGAACATCTGCAGGGCAGTCCCCTTCCCCTCTAAACCCAGAAAACACACACAGACACTTTTTGTTGTCTCTATACTTGTGAGGACAGTCCACTGTCATTCCTGACCTCTGAACCTGACCTTTAACTTCATCACTGCAGCACTTAACCTTAAACTGAACCTAAGTCCAAGTCTTAACCCTTAAACTTAACCCTTGCTCTCAGTTTAAACTGACCGCAGATTCTTTATTTTAACCCGACGCAGCTGGAAGTTTGCAGTCAAGCGTTCAGTTACAATTATTAGGCAACAGAAACCCCGACTGTTATACCATAAAAGCTCTTTAAACCTTTTATATTAAAATTAAGGGAGGCTGTGTATATAATAAATAATATCAAATCTTAGAAAATGAGCCTTAAAAACAAATTGCTTGCCCAAATGTTGCTTTTGAGTCTCAGTCCTCTCTTGTTTTAATGAGGTTTAATGAGACTAAATTCAAAGATTTAAGCAGAGGTGTAGTGAAGCCGGAGGAAACAGAATATTCACAGTTTGGTTTGCATAATCTGTGTAAATCCACACACATTTTTTTAAGCGCTTGAAGATCCAATCACAAAGCGTATATCATGCAAGAGAGCCAATAAGAAAACAGAAATGTCTTATTGACATTTAAGGTGGGTTGGTTGATTTACAATATTAACTCATACACTGAGTAGTATGCAAGAAAACTTTCCACCTTAAGTTTGCCGGTAGCCTTCAAGCTGAACAGTGTCTGTTGCTAACTATCATTAACTAGTCAAGATGAAAAAGAAGCAAAACATCCTTTCATTCATCCTTCACTCCTCTGACAGTTTCTTTAGGCTATTTGTGATACATTTAGCAAAAAACATTTCAGAACCAGATGCTCGTGCTGCATCCACGCCTGCAGGAGATGAAAGTTGCTTCGCTACGTTTTCATAGCCTGTTAGATGAGTTTGACCTCTGCCTGCACTGCAACTTTTCTTCAGAATGCTAGATGTTTAAAATGCAGCTTCATTTGCTCGGCAAATAAGTAAATGAAATCCTTCAAAACACAAACTACTTGTGTTCATTCGTCTGCATTTTTTAATGGCATGCTAATCACAACCGACCCTTCCTCATCCCAGCTCTTCAAATACTGACATTTTGTCACCACCCGTTTGTTTGAGCCATCCGTCCACCCCACCTGCTACATACATGGACTTCGTCCCTTTTCATTAAAAGTCAAAATCCTGGAGCATCTCTCAGCTGCTAACAGGTGCTGTGCACGTCTGTATGAGTTGCTGAGCGGCGGTGACAAAATGACGGTATTGGAAGAGTTGTGAATGAGACCGGGCTGTTACAACATATTTCCTAATACTACAGATGTTTGGTTGACTTCAGCATGATATTCTCAACATGATGAAACTATTCATAAAGTCAGTCTAACATTTGATCTTATGGTCAGTTTAAATTGACTAATATATGTTAACTTGCCACCGTAGCAACAATGATTAAATAACCTCCAAAACAAGCCCCAACTCTACCAAACAAGTGCACGCCATAACTGCGCCCAAATAGCACATGTCTGGGTTTGTGGAACTCTGAGTTAGAGGTGTGTGTTTAGATTATGGGTATGATTAAAATATTTTACATGTTTCTGCTCATCATTTTGGTTGGATGTCTGGAGCCCTACCTACTAAACTGAGAATTTCTATTTGGCTCTTTTTGTCAAATGATCTATTTGGGAAATACGCTCATTTGCCTTGTTGCAGAGATCAAGAAGACAAGATGACAAGAACTCTGTCATCCCTCTAGTCTCTTAAAGTGCAGATGTGTAAAAATGACAATTTGTGGTTTTGCAAAGGGTTAATTCTTGTCTTTGCACAGGAAATATCTCATTTGACTCATCAAAAAGAGAGCAGGCACATCTTTGCGATGAGATTTTACATAAAAACTGACTTTCACAATTGTAGTGTAAAATTACATAGCATTACATAATTCCAAAGATCATAATCTGCATTTGTGACACTTTTTTTTTTACATGGTGTGAGAGGTTATAAATTCTTATGAGTTTCTGGAAAAGGCTACTACTGAAAACTTTAGTTTTAACCCTAAAGCAAAGTTCAAACCCCAAAGCAGCCCCTTACAGCAGTGAGGGTTGTTGGAGGAAGTTCCTCATCTTTCCATCACTGTCTGTAAAACACAGAGAGCTTTTCTCTCTGCTCTCCTCTTGAAGCTTTTTTTTCCTGAAATTCCCTCTTCCTGCTCTGGGAGAGGCTGTGTCTAATTCCAGATGGGGCCCTGAGGCCGGATGCACTGCGGGCTCATGGGTATGCCCTTCCTCACGCCCTCGCGCCCTCTCTCTCTCTCTCCCCCCTCCTCCCACCCTGGCCCCTTCCTCGGACACACCCTGACAGGTCCGAGCTGGGTGGTCCAACCCGGCAAAGACACAAACCAGACATGAGGCACATCATATATTCTTCAATAGATGCCTATTCCCTGCTTGAAGCCTAACAACAACTCAAGACACACACTTATACACACGCACAGTGTTGAAGAAAGAACAGGATGTTATGTAATATTGCTACAAACACTTCTGTAATCAGAGCAGCTCTGTGTCATCTTAAAACAGAAAAGAAAGAAAGGCTGAGAGAAAAGTCGTCCGACAGGCTTGATCATGAGCTTCTCTTCATAGTGTCTCAGCGGCAGAAACGTTTCTGCAATTTCCTCTAAAGACACTTGAATAATGTTAATTGGTTACATAATGTTGCAACATGAATTAATAAACTGAATAATAAATCATGTTCTTTAGACCATTTCAAGTGTTGTGCAGGAATATGAATCACAGTACAGGAGCTTGTTGTGGAAGAAGTAAAACAAAGGATGTGATGTATTATTGTACAGTAGATCTGGGGATTTTGTCTCATAAGTTTCCGGAGCTCAGGGTCACTTCTTCAAATTGTTTATTTTGCCTGACTCACAGCAGTCCAAAGCCAAACAGATATTCACTTTACAGGCATATGCAGCAGAGGAAAGATGCAAATGACAATATCAGTCCACCACTGTGATCCAGGCTGAAATCATGAACTACTGGATGGATTTCAGCGATAGTGCAGACATTCATGGTCCCCAGAGGATCATTACTTTGATAATTAGGGATCAACAAAGCTTCCTACAGTATTTACATGTTTGCATTATTATGAACTGGTGAAATTCCAGGGGAAAAAAACTATTAATACACTGCTAACACAAACTGAATACTTCTTAATGCTGCAGGTCGGGTGATGTTAGATCATAGATCTGGAAACAGGCAGCATGTGTCACACGGCAAATGACTGATTAAATATTAAAATTGCTTATTCATTTCCTGTTGATCAACTGACCAATTAACACAATAAAGTGTCAAATACAGCATGTTGTGTCAGTGTATGTAGTTTGTTTTTAGTGACCAGTGAACTCTGCGGAGAGTTTGACCTCTAGCGGTGCTCAGATGTTTTGGTTCCAGGATTAGGTATTCTGTGAACGAGGACATGCATGCAAAAGGACTCAGGGTAACCTGATCGCATTCCTTCCTGCTCAGGAGGGCCCTGGTGTGAATGTATAGTGCATGCAAGCTATAAGACATCCCTTGGCTGTCAGCCTATTCAACAGCTGCTGGTGGTAACGTGCCAAAAACAGCACATTCTCACTCCCGACTCGTCAAATACGGCGGCTTGGTCAGTAAAAACTATGAAACATGAAATTTCTTGGAAGCGGCCCAGAAACATAGTCGAAAGGCGGGAAAGAGGATCACTGCTAGCCCACGTGGGGGACTGCTAACTATTATTCCCAAACCCCAGCAGTCCAAAAAATGTATCACTGGACCAAATACTAATTTGTCCAGCAGCCTGATCACCTCAACACAAATGCCCACTGCTCCGAAAATCCCTGCAGTTGTTAGTTCAGTGACTGCCAGCCCTGTCCATGGTGCTGGACTGGGGGAGGGGTGGTTTGCCCTTAATAGGCTATATTCTTCCTTTACACCAAACAACATATCAAGTGATTTTTCAGCCAAATTTCCACTGCTGGAGTAAAATCATGAGGGTTTTACCTCTGTCGGTGGGATAGAGTTTGGGTTACATATGTGTTTATTTTCGGACCAATGGGCATTTGTCTTCAGGACAATGGGCTGTCAAATGGGATTTTGGTCTGATGGGGGATTTTTTGGACTATTGGGGTTTGAGAAAAATGGGCCATCTCTGCAATGGCATGGCACCCTGATATGGATGTTAAATTAAACTAGAATTATCGCGTCCGCAACCAGTTAAGTTGCATTTTACTTCCATTTTTGTCCAAACTTGTATCTGGTCAACATTTTGAAGGAATTCAATCAATCATATTAAGTGTATTTTTTTGCCAAATGGAAGTTACAGTATCACTATACTGACATGTGTGATTCCAGGGAATAATTTACAGTGAGATTTCCTGCCGTCTTCACTTAAAGACTATTTTACAGAGGACAGATAAAGAGCTAGAGAATGTTGTCATGGGACGGACAGATGGACAACCTGTAAACATAATGCTGCGTCCGGCCACAGCTGTCGCTGGCGTGGAGGCAGAAAAATATCTTATGAGGAACTAAATACAAAGTTTACACAGAATAAGATTTGGGAAGAACTGTGAATGTAAAGAGAACTATATTTGTTTACAGGAAAACTCTATAATGTGATTTTATTAAACGTGTGGGAGCATCAGCAGGCGCTCCTTTATGTCCTCCTACATACATACACTACTAAGAAAGACAGTCAAACAGACACATTTTTGCAGTCATATGCACACGTATCACCATTCCTCCAATGTACACACACACGTACAGACTTTTCTTTGCTGCTGCCTGTCCTATTTTCTCCGGTGCCTTGACCCATTTCAGCACGCTGCTTAGAAATGGGGTCTACATCAACGACACAAGACGGGCCTGAAAAGCTGCAGGCCTCCCGCCGCTCCGTAAACACAGACTCTCCCACCTTTGTCTGCTGTTCTATCTACTCCCCATCAACTTTTCTGAGTATAAATGGCTGGAGACCTTGTGTACTGAATATAATGGATGTCTAATGAAAGGTTGTGAAGAATGTTTTCGCGTTCGGTCCATTTGCAGGAGCGCTCGCGGGCAGAGAGAGTTAGAACGCGTTTCTCTGTGCAGAGACTCCGTAAAAACTTCATGTGATTAAAATGAGTGTGTGTGTGTGTGAGGGTGCAGAGGTGTGTCAGGTTGACTTCGTGCCTCATATTTTTTTCATGTTTCATGCAGAAGCTGATGAGCTCTGAGGAGAGGCTCAGGCTCACCTTGAAGCCGATTTTGCCCTTCTTGCAGCAGAGGCAGGCCAGCATGAGGAAGACGAAGGTGAAGAGGCCCGAGAAGGAGATGGCCACCACAGCCAGGGACGACGACCAGGACAGTTCACTCAGCGGAGCGCCATCTGCAGGACACAGCACAGTGTTACAGACACACAGAATATTAGCTCTGGTATGCGACTCTGTGTGAATATTAATGTGATCAAATGCATATTAAAGCATAAATTGTGTGTGAGAGAAATTAGATTACAACAATAAAAAAGGAGGAATATAATTTACTTTGATATATTAATGTGTACAAGCAGGTTTTTTCATCATATCACATAAGTTATTATACAGCAGCTCATGAACTGACTGCTTAGGAGATTATATTTCCATTTAGAGACATTCACATGTTTGATTCATGGCTCATTTTGCTCAGAATGAAATGCTCTGAAACATTATATCCCTGTAGGATTTATCCAGCACACAACAACAACAACAACAACAACAACATTACACCTTGGCTCGCAAAACCAGGCTAAACATGCATGTGTTGATCTAATTTTATAAAATGTTCAAAAAAGCACTGTGAGAGTGATTTGAAAATAAATAAATCAGCTTAATTTTAATTTGTTTCACCCAAATAAAAAGGACATGTTTACATTGTGAGAATTCGGGTGGCTGGAAGATGAAATATTGGCATTTTTTATCTGTAACTGCTGCAAAGCCTCAGACACACGCCTGTTTGATGTGTTACTGACAAACCACAACCACAATGTATAGTTTGCATTATTATTGTTCATGTTTATGATGTTTTTCCTGCTTATTCTTATTCATCTACAACAATGCAGGCATATTATGCCTGCATTGTTGTTGCTTTAAGTCAAATTTTATTATCGTTAAAAAGACAAAATTATCGAAAAAGTCATTGCATTGTAGAGATCTTTCAAGTAAACTTTCATGAGAGCGGACATTGGTCATGTCAAAACATCTCAGTTATATAACACTCATATGGGTTCAGAGGTTCAATAGTTTTATTTAGAGGAATCTCAAATGTCAACTCCAGTAGAGATCAGATCTTTTGGACAAATAAATATCAAGTAAACAACCGGTAGAGACCTTAAGGGGGCAGTTCAATGTTGCACTTTGTTTGTGGGGCTCAAAACGAAAAAAGGAAAAAAAGGAAAAAACAAAACAAAACTCAGGGAACTATTTTCTTTCTGCCAACAAAAGAAAGTAGTCCCTCATGAAACTGCTCACAACAAGATCTGTGATTCCCGTGCAGTGTTGTGCATGAACATGTTAAAAGAGCGGCGTTCATTAAATGTGCTTATATTTTTGGTAAAAGTGAACTGAACAAATCAGTTTACAATGAATTAACGTGAACGTGAGCATCGTCCTGAGAAAGATAACATCGCTCACATCATCAGCTGATTATAAGAAAAAAGTTTTTTTTCTTCATAACTTAAAGATTACTTGAAATACACTACTCATCTTTGGATATGAGAAACATATGTATGTGCACTAAGACTTAAAAGTAATTTTACATTTACAAATGAAATAAATACAAAAACATTAATATTGCACATTTAATACAATGTCATCATATAGACTCCAGTGCCCCTGGTAGGAGGAAGGTCTATTTCAAATTAAATTAAACAAAAACAAACAAACAAAAAATGAACATGAACTAGCTCGTTTTCTGGGACTGTGAATCTCTGTGAACTGAACTTTGAGCTAGCTCCTTTTAAGAGTGAACAACACTGATATGTATACATGGCTGAAAATTATTTTCAGGAACCTGGTAGGCGAGGGCGAGGTCTGTTGCAAGAAATGTTAGTGTGTGATCTAGTTAAATCAGAAACACACAATACAGTACATTAAAAGGAACTGTTGGATTTCTGGAGTTGCTGAGACTCTGCATTTGTCAGACAGGTTTTAGACCATGAGGACATGGAAACCACACAACTCTGTGAGATCTAACTCCCTTGTAACAGAAATCTGAGTATTAAAACACTGAAGACACCCTGAAGTGCCCCACATGTGCTGAGGAATATGATAAACACCTCCCATGTGTCCTAAATACATCATTATTCAGTTTGATTTAATATCTGCAAAACAAGAAATTTAGTGATTTAATTAAAAATGAGATGCAATTATAATAATGTTACAATATTAATGCAGTTTACTTAAAATATTTACACACTCCAGTTCCGCCTCTGGAGCCCGACAGTGTAGATTTCTCTGTTCGGTTCTTTTCCTGCAGGCTCCGTCTCTCTCTCATTCTGCTGCTCTGAGCTTCTTTCTGTATCAGCGAAGCCAATTTTCAGACTCTGATGGTTTGAGTGATCCTGTATGCGTGCCGCGCGCACGTCGTCCAATCTTGTAAATAATATCTTGTTCCCCTATTTTTGGGGGCATTTTTTGAGCAGTGGATGATTTATTTTTCTCATTCCGCGACAGCTTCCGAAATGCAACGGTTACCACGGAAACAGATTGGACGGACAGCCATGCAGGATTGCCTTCAGCTGTAAATCTCTCACACTGTTTCCTGCCAACAACAGTGCCACCCAGCTCCGCAGACACACACACACACACACACACACACACACCTGTCTCTT
>JAJHUR010137838.1:0-26206 GCA_027495735.1 Lutjanus campechanus
AGGTGTGTGTCTCCCTCTCCGGTGAAGTGTGTGAGAAGTAACGCCAGCTCTAGCTACTGTAAGTTGTATAGTCAGTGTGATGAAGCTCAACTCTACAGCCATAAAAGTACTGTGTTGTCACGTCAGAAGGAAGGAAAGAGCTGAATAAAGCCCCGGTCCGGTCCATGTGTTCAACTATCCGCCTCTCCTCGTCTGTGTGTGTGCGAACAGCCCGGACTGCTAGTTACCAGCGCAGAACGAGCCAAGCTAAGGTGCAACGACACCTAGCTTTATAATCAGCTGCTCCATACCACGGTTAGGAGCTACAAAGCTGAGGAGTTAACACAACACAGGCTGAAGACTGTACAACTTTCGACGGCTACAACTCCTGTATTCAGCACCGTTAACACGCCTGCATCCGTACGACGCGTCGTCTGCAGCCAGCAACGTGAGAAGAAATGGCCTAAACACTTCGTCTGCTCCAAGTAAATAAGCCTGGTGACGTTAGCTTGGCATTTTAACTTGCATTAGTTATCATTATCAGCTCGGTTCCTCGCACTTTGTAACATTAATATTTACAAGTCAGAGGGGAAAGGAAAGGAAGAGGAGTACGTGGAGCTGGGTTTTAATTTGTGCATTATTAAGAAAAAACACTGTTGTTGTAGTTAAGGGTTTTCGTGTTGTTCATGAAATTTGTGAAACAACTGCGATGTTACAACACAAACAGTTGGATGTTGTTTTGCTATATTTGTTAAAGTTTATATATTGAGAAATAAATATGTTACATTGACAATTTTTGAGATTTTATTATTAAACAAATTAACATTTATTACCACACAAGCACACACAAAAGTACCGAAAATTGGTACCGTTGAGTACCGATACCAATTCGCAGGTACCGGGTATCGGTACCGTATTGGTTCAAATGTGAAAGGTACCCATCCCTACCAGTACCTGTAAAACCCTTGTGAATCTAACAGTCTTTGTCTCCTCACAGTTCCCCTTTAATTTCCTTGTACTGTTTTCTGTCACAGCTCTGCTTAACTGGTCTGAAATGCTTGAGACACCCACAATCATTGCTGTGCAGACTGTATGCTATGCATGCATGTCATTTAGCAGAGTTCTCCTTTCATAATGCATCATAATGCATCATCATAATGCATCAACTTGGTGTTCTTTACTTTACTCGCAGTCTGAGAAGATTTTTCTTGTTCTGGCAAGCAAGCTGTGCTGTGCTATGGGAAGTGAAATAAACTTTAGCAGTGTTGCTCCAGTGAAAGAACTTTCTGTCACATTGCTCTTCAGAAAAATGGGAAGTTGTACAGTATAGTCTTGAGTGGACTATTGTATGTAGCTTATCGCACATGTGCAGACATGTTTGAGCCACCAGAGTCCGAGGACAGAGACGGGGCAGTATTTTTTTCTTCTGTGTCAGGTTGTTGGAACTGAAGTGAGCTATAGTGAACTGCTGGGCTGATGTGGACATTTGTAACTGATGGCAAGGAAGGGGAGGGGAGTGGAGGGGAGGGGAGGTGGAGGCGGTGTCATTAGTGTGCTGGTTAATGGGGCTTATTTAGTGTTGGAGGGACCGTGGCTCTGGCATGTCACTGAGCCATGTTTCAGGTCCACCAAAAAAAATCCTGAACACAGAAACTGTGAATGACAGTTTACTGGTGTGACTCTACAATGCAGTACTACATAGTTATCAGCCTTTTCACACGTTTTTAGCAGCTTCGCTCTGACATACATACTGTGTTAAGAAGAAAAAAACTCCCTTTTCCCATTAGCTGTTCTTTTTCACAATTTCTTCTCTGCATGCACTCATTTTGTCACTCCACGCTGTTTCTGTTGTCTTGCGTCAATGAAGCAACCGAACCACACACCTGTTAAATGATTGGTTGTTTGTGTGTCACTTGTAGCAGACTTCAATATTAAGGGACATGATAGGCTGTTTTGAGTGGGGACATATTCTGTATGTGCTTTCATTGTGGTTTGCATTAAAGTGAAACTTTTAAACATTCTATTGAACTGTTTTCTTATTGCTATTGTTAGCATGTCTATCACTGATGCATATGGCTGTCGTTAAATTGCAGAGGCCTATTTTAAATTCTTAATAACTGATCATCAGTGCAGCCAGCAGTTTCAGACCCACCCCACTGTCCTTCAAAAGGGTTCATACGTTTCATACGTTTGTATGAATGTCACATTAATACAGGCAGAGGAATGTTTCAGTACAACCACCTTCTTCCACTGTCTGTTGTGTAGTGATTTGTCTTTAAGTGCTTTGTTTAAGGACACCATTAGTGTGGTGGTTGATGTAAAGAGGAGCTTTACTCTCTTCCCTGGCAGGCTTTTCTTATCTGGTACAGTGAAGTGTTGTGCTACTGAATGTATCGGATTGTTTTCCAGTTACAATCGTAATGTTCATTGCAAAAATATTTATTGTTTGAGGTAATACAGACATCTGTATACCAGCATAAATGAAAACGCCTGAGTCAGAATTCCCACTCTTGCGCCACTAAACCACTACATGTAGTAGATATAGATCATGCAAAGAAGCTTTGGTTGCCTAGCTGTTAAAATAAATTTAAGAAGAACAGCTGTGTCTGTATTCATTTGTGTTTTCTCTACTCTTTCTCTGCTTGCTTGCAGCTTTGATCAAGTACATCAGGCCAGTGTTTGTATCACGGTCAGACCAGGACTCCAGAAAGAAAACTGTGGAGGAGATCAAACGCAGAGCCCACTCTGGAGGGGAATGGCCTCAGGTAAAGGGATGGAAATTCTTGTGCACACGTGCAAAAAAAATGTGTGTATGCGGTTGTGAGCACACATAGATACTGCAGGACCTGATTGTAATATTAATAGACTTAATTAGATTTTTTAAAAACATCTCTGCCAAGCAGAGGACAACAAACCAAGCAACAGTCATCACAGACATTTTTAACCTTGGACATACGCTCCAGTTTTTATGAAACCAAGTACTTTTAAAAACAATTGCACTTTATTTGTAGTAAAAACTACAAACATATTTGTATGCAAAACACCCTAAAAGTTACAGCTGTAACCCTGGCTCTCTGATAGCATGCTCGAGATATGGGGGCGAATGCTTGAGAAAGAACTGGACCATTCCTGAAGAAGACAAAGACCATAGATGAATGGTCCTTTTACCAGTAAAATCCAGAAATGTTGCATAAAATCTAACTAACTGCACCTCTGACAGAAACTTGCAGTCTTGTAAAGCTAACATGTTTTTGCTGTGTAACATTTTCAGAATACTGTCCAAACTGTTCAGGATGTGGTCGCTGTTCTTATTATATGTGAATCATTTCTTCTTTCCGGTAGATCATGATTTTCCCAGAGGGAACATGCACCAATAGATCCTGCCTCATCACCTTTAAGCCAGGTAAAGCTTCCTCCATCAACATTTTTCTTCTCTTTCAGCTCTCCTCTCTTCTCCTTCCTTTGAAGTCGTGCTGCCAGCAGTTCAGTCATAGCATGCACAGATATTTTATAGTCAGGTATGGTATGTGGTCCGAACTGTTGAGAAATAAGAACTAAAATCATTGTTGTTCCTAAAGTTTGAGTTATGATGTGAGCGTTCACATCATGGCGATATTAACTTGACATTAAGTCAAAGAGACATCTCTGATTGTTGGGTACACTTTTTCAAACATGCAGTTCATTTTCTAATTTGTGCGCTCTTGTTTCAACCCAATTAACTGTTTGTGCAGATATGTTAAATTGAAATACATCTTTTATGTCTTCTTTACTCCTGCAGGGGCCTTCATCCCAGCTGTACCAGTGCAGCCTGTGGTGATTCGTTACCCTAATAAACTGGTAAGATTGTTTTTGAATACGATAGCAACACAGCTTAATGGTACAATTATTTGCAGAAAAATTGCAAACGCATTGTTGTACTTTTGTTTTATACCATCAATTCAATATGTGTTTGGTACTGAAACTTTTTAATATCAGTGACATGGAGGATAGAATGGGAGTGACTTGCCTAACTCCTTATTCATAAGTTAACTGTGTGACAAATTACAAACATGAAACACTGGCTTCTGTAATGATTAATCAGTCACCCAAAACCTGCCCATAAACAACCTTTTATAGTACGTTCTTACGTTGATTTAGCAGTGCAAAGCCTGTAATCAGCACTAAAATAATTTCTGTTATTCATTTAATGTTTCAAACTAAGATTCTTAATCTTATTCTTTGCACCACTACCTTAGTATGTAGCAACTGTATTAACATGCAAGAGGTGCATGTTATGAAAAGTGTTAAGTCAAAACCTAATTGTGGCTGTTGTAGGAGATTAAATTATATGAACAGCCTGCAATACTTAAGTGTTAGTTCTAAGAGGCTATTTCATAGACTTCATTGTGTATGTGTGTGTGTCTGTATGTATACTATGCATGCCCTGTAGCCTGCTTGGCATCTTACCAGAGTCTCACTCAGTGGGTAGGTAAAGATCTTGCCGGTCACATGGTGGGAAGAAAGAAATTGCAGATATATATAGTATCCATGAAGGAGAAAATGTTCTGAGTAATGCAGAAGCGTTTTGCAAACTCAGCAGAATCCCATACCGGACTATGAGAACCTCCTGAAGTTGACATTCAGTGTCGTGGTCATGTAGTGTAATTTTCAAGGCTCTGAGGGTCGGGTTATATTTAATACTCGAACAGAACGAGATCATATAATGTGTTGTCTGACCTTGTTGGAAATTAAAAATAATTATAGCTATTTGAAGTAGCCAGAAAAGCTGACCGTCATAGAGAGAGGGGGTAATACGGGGATAACCAAGCACATCACAACGAAAGGTGTGGGAGGGAGCCATTCAACCATCTGACAAACAGTTCCGATGAAGCAACTAGGGGTAATAATAGTATGTTATATGAAGGAGCAGCTCGAAGTCCAAAACAAATTTCTCTGTAGGAGATAAACCTTACTTCACCTTACCTTAGTGACCTTACCTTAATGATTAGGATCAACAATTCAGAAAGCTAATTTTCCTGAAGGATTTTTAGACTCCTAGAATAGCAGTTTCATCCAGTGTGAATGGTTTCACCACCTGGACTTGAACCAAATTTCCTTACAGTTTGGATGCACCTTGCATAATGTTAGCAACACTGATGAACACTGCGTGAGTGGTTTTCCAAATGTGGGGAACAGTACAATAAATGTAGTACCTATGGTTGATTGATGGACAGCAACAGTGGCTTTCAATAAAAAAAACAAAAAACAAAAGAAAAAAAAAAACAGTGCTTTAATATTTCTGTGTCAAAAGTTTAGGTTTAAAATGCAAATAATTAATCTGTAAAAGCGCATTTGGTGCCATCAGAAGTTAAACTTTAGTTGAACTGGCCATTGCAAGGGGGACGTGGATGACCAGAGGAAAAATTAAAGAGTGAGACAAATTTAAATGAATATGATTTGTGTAGGGGAAAATAAACAGGCAAACAAAGAGTTTCCTGAAATTCAACATGGACCATTTTTTATCAGTTGCTTTCCCAATTATTGTTAATGATAGATGATAATCGTGGGGTAGGGGGGGTGTGAACTCTTTTTCAACTTTTGAAGGAAGTGATGCCAGAAAAAGTTTGGAAACCATATTAGTGCTTTGTTCACTGTGTCTGCTCAAACTGCAATGGTCCACAGATACTATGTGCATCTGTAGTCTGTTTAAAGGCTTTGTAATCCAGTCAAATATGGTAGTTATGTAAATACAACATGCTGTGGGCATACTGGACTCGTGCCCGCAGGAGCAATTTCGAGTGACTGTATTTTTTGCCTTATTTATGAATCAATCATTTACATCTGTTTATTTAATTTGTGATTCAAATTTATTTCCCATTGTGCCTCAGAAACAGCCCATGGCAATAATTATATAAATGCAAAGCTTTAATTCAGTAAGCCTGAGTTTGCCCTGTTTGTAGTTTCAGCAGCTTTGTGCTCGCCTACAGGCCACAAACTCTGGATGCTTGGATGAGTTTGTCAACTAAACTCATTTGTGGCCGACATTCTGCGTAGAATGATGGACTGTTGACTCAGTGGACACCTACTGGCAGGCCAAAGAGGCTGATTTAGTTGAAGTCGTTTAAGTCTGGTTATGAGAAAAATTCAGTGAAGCATGCAGAGCAACTTTCTGATGGCCTGACTGGAAATCTGGCTAATCATGATATGACTCAGAAGGCACATCCGAGGCTTTGCTCTGGCTTGCTAGTGAGGCTGTGGAAAACCAACTTTAACTGAGGGCATTGTGAGATGGAATTGTTTTAGGATCTTATAATACCATAAAACCTGACCTCCTTCTATTTAATTAGGTAGTTTTGCAATATTTGAGGTCAGTTGCAGAAGTCACTATTTTTTCATGCACTTCAGTCTTTGGTGTTCGCCACTTTTTGCAATAACTGGATTTCAGAACCATCCATGTAAACAGATTACATTTGTATTTAAAATAACATGCAAATTTGAACACCCAAGAAAATATGCCAAAGCTGGTGTAAAAGTTGTATAGGAGGTGGCTGAGGAATCTGATGATAAACTGCAGTTTAACTAGTGTTTGCGTTGTGTAGTTAGTCTAAGGCAGTACATGGGAAATGGTTTCCTGTCTCAACCTGATTACACAGTAATGTGGTTTTTGGTGTGCTAATAAGCATGAAATGTTTGCCCTCCTGTTGAATGCAAGAACAGCTGCAGGAAGATAGTTAACAATTGTATTCTGGAAATATTTTAATCAGATTTTATTTCAGTCTGTCTAATAATGTTTTGTATCCTTTTACAGGATACAATCACATGGACGTGGCAAGGGCCTGGAGCGTAAGTACATGGTTGCTTTATTTCATACTGTATGTGCTTCACTTCCAACTTTCTGTTAACAGACAGTAGAAATTGTATCTGTATTAAATTAATTATAGTAAATAAAAGTGAAACTGTTGATAAATAAACCCCCTAAATAAGCTTAAATATGTTGAAAATTAATTATATGTGGCAATGCTGTAAACAGCTATTAAAAAAATGCGTCTAATTACACAACATAGATAATAAATGGTGCCAAATCATTCTCTCATTCAGCATCCAGGTGCTCGTCATGAACCACACTGTACATTAAGACGATGATTCTGACTTGAACGATCCTGACTAAAATACACATTGTATGTAAATCTATAAATACATCTGTAGTCTTAGTGATGGCGTCTGTTCCTCTCAGGACAATTAAATTTCTATATTTATTTGACCCCAATAAAATGTGTGATTATTAAACTTGTGCACACTATCATGTATTATAGTAAAGGTTTTCATTCATGACCTTCTCCAATTCAAGTGCATGCTACTATTTTGGAAATGAACATTGTAGTCTGAACCAGAGTCTCTGCAGTGAGATCTCAAATAGACTGGAAGCAGATTGGTTATGGCTGGAGGAGAAAGAATGCCCTTGTTATCTGTCTCCGTCGAGTCCTCAGAATACTATGTCCCGTTTTGGTTCGACTTTTTATCATTATGGTGGATCTCTGAATGCGGTTGGCTGTCTGTCTGGCTCAGCTGAACAGAAATATAAACTGTTTGACCAAATCTCTGGAGAAAGTCACAAACTCAAGCATTTCTTTCCAAACATGTCATAGTAACTCCATTAGTAATATGACGTTCACATATGTATTCCATTGGTCTGATGCTTTAAATCAATCTTCAACCAGTGGGAGAGCCTATTGTATCTGTTCCTGAGCCCATGTGTGTGTAATTCTCTTTACTTTCATGCTATTTAAGTCAAATTGGTGCAATATCTTTAATAGCATCTGCTGCCTTCATCATGGCACAGCTATAAATAGGCTATGGTGCTGAGGATTGGGAATGCATCAATCTGGTCAGGATGTAGAAGGGTGTGCATGGCCTAAAAAGTTTGGAAACTGCTGCTCTAGAAGATTGGCGCATATAAACAATAGCCATTTGCAATATAAAAAAAAAAAAACAGTGGAAAAAGTGAGGTTTATATTCTCAATGTTAAATCATTTGCCCTATAGACATGGACCCCAGTCAAGGCTCTTTGTGTCTGGATTTGTTTATTGTTGTTGATGATGTTCTGTTATTATCCAGGTTTGAGATCTTGTGGCTGACTCTCTGCCAGTTGCACAACGAGTTTGTGATCGAGGTAAGCATGACAGCTTCTCCCCACATGCTGCATTTATTAATTGGACTGTAGATCATTCCACATTTCAGTCATAATGATCGCTACACTAAGAGTTTTCACCTTATTAAGTAGTGCTACGTGAAACAGGGGCCACTGATTCAATCCTTACTTTTTCAAAGATGTTGCAAAGTTAAACCTTTTAAGTGAATAAATATTTCTCAATATTAAATGGAATGTATATAGGCTATTTGTAAATCCATGATTTATTAAAGCACCCACGCATACATAGAAAAAATCTTGTAATGTGTGAGAGTTGGCTAGTTAATAATTTTTGGCTCCCTTTGCAGTTCCTTCCCATCTACACACCCTCAGAGGAGGAGAAAAGAAACCCTGCTCTCTTTGCTATCAATGTGAGGCGTGTCATGGCTAAGTAAGTTTGACTGTATTGTTCACATAATATGTGACATTTCATCCTTTGAATGTACAAAAAGCAAACTTTTCTTAACAACAAATGCAGCATACATTTCCTACATACAGCCCTACCCACCCACTATTATGTGAATTTTTTTTTTTTCGCTTTGCACTCGCAAGCCCTCTCCACACATGTACAATTAGAACTTTTATTTAAAAAAATCCACTTGAAGCTGTGAAATACTCAACACAGGTTAATGAGAAGGACCTGCTTGAGACAGCGCACGCTGAATTTGAGAGTCTGAGTCTTAAATCATTTTCCCACACAGTCTGTGCCTGTACTTTTGCAAATAACATTCTATTTTCGTGAACCCACCACATCACTTCACATACCCCTGGGAGAACATGTAGTTTGGGAATAGGGGGACTATTCAATACCTCTATCCAGTGTGGGAAATTTGCACCAGCCAAATGCTGAAAGTGGATATATAACTATGGAAGTAGCTGGTAGATTTCAGACAACAAATCATGATTTATTCTATTGATTGGCTAGTGAATTTATCTGTCAGTGGCTTGTAGATGTTCACATTTTAAAAAAGTTTATGTCCTGCTGTGCCTCTTTGACATAGAGCAACAAGCTAGGGAAGGCCTGTGTTTGCTGTTGGGTCAACAAAGTCAGGGCCTGTTATTTGATCACTGTATGCCACAAATTCTGTACTGTACGGTTTAATTTTCTTGATAATTTCCTCTGCATGAGTGTTCATCATAAAGATCATAAATGTCACCCCACTTTGAGTTTGACACCTGAACCATTACTCAGATTCTGTATGACTCTGCGGTGCTATCCATAGACACTCTCACACAGTGCTCAGGTTGCACAGGCTATACTTACTACCTGTGTTCTCGTACACTCCCACACTCTGTGCTTCACCACTTAAAGTCTGTGACTGGAAACTTAAGTTCTGGACACGGACAAAAAAACTTTACACACTGTTATCAACATCCAAGTAGCTGTTTTGGCTGCTACATTGTCCTTATAAGACTTCAGTAAAGTTTGTATCGATTTGCTCATACTGATGTCCTGTCTCCTCTGTGCTCTGCTCAGAGCCCTGGGGGTACCCATCACAGACTACTCATTTGAAGACTGCCAGCTGGCCATGGCAGAAGGCCAGCTGAAACTGCCAGTCGACACCTGTCTGCTGGAGTATGCCAAGCTCGTCAGGAGACTGGGGTGAGTCACTCAAACCTTCCAATGCAAAGCTTCCATTCAAAGAGAACCAAGGGGCCAAAGGGTGAGACAGGGGCAAAATACTCACCCAACACAGCAGGGACCCGGATTCAGTCTCTGGCAGCGGCACCTTAGGCATTGGTTGTGCATTCCAGCAAACAACTGATGGTGTGCACGGTTGGGAAGGCAGTTAAGGATTGTGTCCTTGTTGCTGTGCGAGTGACTCCCACTGGTTGGTTAGGTGCCTGCACAGGAGGGGATCTGGAGGGGGATAGTGTGATCGCCACACATGGTGCGATTTCTTGGTGAAACTCCTCTCTGGCAGGTGAAAAGAAGCAACTGGCAACACATGTATATTGGAGGAGGTACATGACTGTCTACTACCTCCAAAAGTTGGCAGTGAAAAGGCTCATGGGCACTACTGGGGACAGAAAAGTTGGAGGGGGATGGAAAACTGGAGAAAAATGGCAATAGATTGGAGAAAATACAGTTAACATTTCTATATAATGCAGTTTAACAAAAACTGAGGAGTTGCTACAACTTCACTGAGTATAGTGTTGTAAAGATTAACACAGAAACACTGACTTAATATGTATACATGCACACTAGGGGTGTAATGAAATATCACTTCAGTCACTGAGTGTCACAGTGTTATGTTTTGTGATACATGCAGAGATTTGTGCCAGTGGTTCATTTTGTGTTGTGTATAAAACCCAGACTGCTAGACAGCAATGTTATCTGTCTTCACTGTTCTGATTGCATGAAAAAGTGAACTTTTTAATAATAGTAATAATAACATTTTATGCATATGGTGGTGTGTTCTTTATACTATCACAGTTTTCCTAAAATTAGAATTGAAAATAGCGATATATTGTCTTGTTTAGAGTTTTGCAATATATGTCAATATATTGAATCATAACCCTTGTATTGTGACATGTGTCGTATCACCAGATTCTTGCCAATACGCAACCCTAAAGCACACTCTTTTTTTCACCATTATTCAGACTGTGACAATATTATCATAGTTATTATTCTGATTAAAATATGTGGGATATGATGATATTATTCAAGTTTTAGGAAGATTCTTTGGACGTATAACGCATTCAGATTATGTGTCTGATTTGAGGTTTTACCATGGTTTGCCACCTGTTTCCAGTCAACAAACCAGGCAGCTAATTGTTTACAAGGCTTGGGTAGAAATGCATGCACAAAGAAAAACCCACTTTTCTAGTCGGATGTTTTCAAGAATCTGGATTAATAAATGAAAGAAGAGGGAAAGTGTGTTCACATAGTTGAACAAGTCTGTTGCCAGTGGAGGCTTTTGGGAAAAAATTAATAAATAAATAGAAATAATTTGACACACAGAGGCAAACTGGCTCAAGGGGCTCCAGCCGTTCCGCTTTCCCATAATCAGACAATGCATGACTGCATGTAAACTGGAATATTAGTGGAATATTGGAATATATATTGCAAGAGTCTGTTCATGTAAATATAGTCAGTGTCTCTGCTGTACTGACTGTATTGTGTTAATGCTTTTTTGATTGTGGCTTTTTTGTATTTCCTTGAAACTCTGGACAAATTATTAGTTCACATAAAGTCTTTTAACCTTGCTGTCCTAGGCTGAAACCCAAGAATACTGAGAAGGTTCTGCAGGAGTATGGGAACAGAGCCAGGAAGCTGGAGGGACAGAAGCTGGACTTGGATGACTTTGCTCAGTTCCTCGATGTGCCAGTTTCAGACATGCTGCGAGACATGTTCGCTCTTTTTGACGAGGTAAAAGATTTTTTCATCACAACCACTATAGCTACAGTGTTCCTCATTGGCCACTACTGAGTAACATTGTGTGTATCCTCATGACTCTCACATTATGACGTACTTGTTTTTTTTAAGTATTGTAAAATGTAATTAGAGGAGTGTTGTCTATGTAGTGAGCAGTATGCTTACTTCAGCTTAGCTTCAGGATGAATAAACTCCAAACAGTCATTTTACAAAGTGCTTCTATAAAAACACTGTTAAGACTGAAAACTGGGTTTAATACTAGATGCTTTTTAAAGACTAATCACAGCACTTTGCTTTTCATTTTGGGATACATTTGCAGCATTGTACCCAAACAAACAAAGGTTTTATTGCAGCAGTCTGTTCATGACCTAAACAACAATCACCAGCAGCTACTTGTGTGAAATAAATAAGTAGCTTCACTCACCTCCTCTGTTTTCATCTTTCCTAACGTTGTTGTTTTCTCTCCTTTTTCCAGCATGAAGATAACTGCATGGATATCAGAGAATATGTGATAGCCTTATCTGTCGTATGCAGACCTGCCAAAACTCTGGAAACGATGAAATTGGCCTTCAAGGTATGTTCTGTTTCAAGCTTTATGCTTATCTTACCACCAGGCAGAATAGAGCTTTGTCTGTTTGCTCAGGATCAGCGTGACATTTGCTACGTTAAAATGCCACTTAACTGTAGGTCGTCTTGTGTCTTGCAGTCTAATGTAATAGTGCTTTCTATCATTAGTGTGTAGCATACTGACATATTTACCAGGGCTGCACCGAATAGTTTGAAGCTTCATTCAAATAGCTGACATTCAAATGCTGCACAGCTTTCTTTTTTTCCTTTCCATATCTATTCATTCTGTTGTGGCTTCAAAGGATTGTTTCCAGTTTGTTTGATCCAAACATTCTGAATAATGTGAGAGCATTGTAAAGCCAACAAAGTCAAAATTTGTTGAAAAATCATAATCATTGCCAAAATTCACAACTTGTTTTTATCTAACGAAATATTGTGCTTCAATCCTTATTTATTAGTGTTTAGCCCATCAAAATCAACATTTTCACAACTGTCAAAAGACTGTTTGCTCTCCTGCTTGCTGCACACAAAGGAAGACATACACCGGCATTAATGCAGCAGTTTGCCAGCATTAATGTTAATAATACAAAAAATAAATAATACTTTGGACCCAAGAATGAACTGATTAGATTTTTGTGGTCATAGGTCACTGTGACTTCACATCTGTCCCATTCTTGACAATGTGATATCTCAGGAACATCTAGAAGAAATTTCTTCTTCTGACCTCACAAAACATGTTTTTGGTCATAACCCAAGAATTCATATGCCAATTATGGCAAAATTGCACACAAATGTCTAATTCAATAAAATGATGAAGTGATGACATTTTATAATCAAAAGGTCAACTTGACATCATAATGTTCAGCTCACTGTACTCCTCTGTAAAAAATAGTTTCTCACTGGAATCATACTGTACATTTAAACATAGTGATAAAAATACACTCAATTACCTTTGATTAAATTCCTTCAAAGTCTTACATGCTCACATCAGCATTTCATAACATCAGAAAAATTGTGCGTTCATGGGTTATCATTTCAACTGATCTGTAGTTGTAGCAGCATGAAAAACCAAATAGCACAAGTTTGAGTCACCTTCATGTTTTCACTTGAATTGCTTTCCATAACCCTTAAGGTTGATCAAGGTTTGTGATGGCAGGACTCATGAAATCTATTGAGTACAGATTTATTATTTATAAAAACACCAATTGGAATTGGCACTGCTGTAAAGAATTGTTTAACTGCTCCTAATCTGTTAAATTAGAGTCAGAGTGGCATGCCTAAAAGCAAAGTTAAAGCAATGGCGTATGCATTTCTCCCTATTGTATCTTCTCCAGATGTTTGAGGCAGAGGAGGACGGTGCCATCACAGAGATGGAGTTGGCAGTTATTCTGAAAACGGCTTTAGGAGTGACTCACCTCAGCGTGTCACGTCTGTTTACTGCCATCGATGCTGAAGACACGGGGAAGATCACATTTGGTAAGAGGCCGAATAACATAAACCATCACTGGTTGACTGGAATATTTCTTAATTTAAACAGAATCTAAACTTGGCTCAGACATCAAAGCAGTAGTCTTCTGTCCTGGCTTCACCCTCTCATGTGGAGCAGTAGATTCAACAACCAGGCCACTTAAGCTTCAAGTGCAGTCTGTCTCTGTGTATTTTATCTCATGTTGCTGTTGTCTCTGGCGCCCTCTTGTGGTCTTCCCACAGACAAGTTCAGAAGCTTTGTGGAGCAGCACCCAGACTTTGCTGAAGACTACCTGTACACAGAAAACGCAGGCCTCCACAGCGGTCCCTGCCACCGTCACCAAACAAGCCCCAGCCTGTCTTCCCAAAACCTGCAAGGCACTGCCACCACCAAAACAGCCAACGGTATCTGCCCCGACTTCAGCCCTAATGACCACCGCACAATAGATGGACTCCTCAAGAAACACAACTAAAAGGGTTTAAAAACGCAGTGGGAGAAAAATGACACCTCTCCTGGTGAGAGGGTGTTGTGTGTGGGCGGGGCGGAGGGTAGATAGTTACCTGTGTGAACAGTAAGGGACTCTATTTCAGTAACCACAACTACAAAAATGAAGAAGTTTACCTTACCCTTTTTTATTAGTATTGTGTCCATGAAATTTCAGAGGTTATTTTCAGCCTGTTAACAGTTTATTTTGTTATAAATTCTTTTTTTTGTTTTTGTTTTGTTTTTTCATAGCAAGGATCGTCAAAATGTCAAACAATGGCTGTATAAGATACAATGCTTGAATACTTGAAGGGCAAGCACTTATAAAAATTTCCAGGGGCAAATGTTTATTTGATTTTTTTTTTCTTTCTTTTCCCTCCAACATAGTGCTAACTGTGCATGTTTTTAACATGAGGGAAGCAAGAAAAAAAAAACACAAGCCCTGGACAGTGAAGTCTAATTTTTAGTGAAATCAGTGTTGGATTCTCTTTTTATTTGTAACTTTTATCTCTTTCCTCTCTATAATGGTAGCTGCCTTTTTTTTAACTGAAAGTGCAGAATGCATGGGCTCATGTTATCTTGAGCAGTGTTGTGGATTATTCATCTAAAGAAGGAGGACCTGAGGGTACCGGTGACAATTGAGTGACTCCTTGAAATAGTAGCCACATTGGAGGTGAACTCAGGTCCCTGTGAGTTGACGGTCATAATTGCTATGAGCCTGTTATACATATATATATATATATATATATTCAATGATATATTTGATTTAGCTCAGGGTTCAGTGACAAAAATGAAAAATTTAACTTGTATGATGTCATCATTTTTGACACTCACTGGGTTATGCGCATGTCTTCATTTTCTTAGGACATCAGTACTCCTCTGCCCAGTCATTCCTCATTCACAACTTCACTTCAGCCATGTTATTTCTTTCAGGTTTGCAAATTCAAGTGTCTTTTTTTATTGTTGAAATTACACAACGTGGACCAAAAATGCATTGGGTGACTTAATGCCACCTGTCATGTTTCTACTGTCCTTTTCAGTCAGTGGTGTAACTGCTGCAAGGGGGGTAGAAATTCACAATGTGTAGCCATTGAAAGCACATTCAATATGGTGGCTTTGTTGGCAGGGCAAGGTCATACTACTCCCCTTTCCGCCTTACACTACTACATTTTTAATAATTCTTACCCTTTTCACTGCACATTATTCAGCCTGTCTCAAATTCCTACTGTTCCTGTATGTGTTGGAGGATGTAATTATTAAACACTGGCCCCTTAGTCACCTGTAAATTTAACTTTCATGCTATGTTTCAGTTGTGCACGGGTTAAACTGTGCTGTCTTTATTCACTGTTAGTCATGTTTTTAAAGAGGTCAAAGAGGTTTGGATCAAATCTCATTTGTGGGGCCAGATTGAACTGGAAAATATCCACCTGTGGTAATGTTTATTCCCTATTTTTTTTAGTGTTTTACTAATGGTTGTCTAATTGGCACCGATTTTGATTTAATTACTTCTCATTACATTGACATGCTGCCTGCTGCCATAAAATGTGTTTAGAATTACAGGCCAGGGGGGCCTGTGTTTTCTAAATTGAATTAAAATGAAGGAATATTTAAGAGGACTAATTTTTATCTCATGTCAGGCACTAGTTGATCTTTTCCTCAGCCTGTGGTAGTCTTTAAATTGTTGATTCTAAGACACAGTTAGCATCACTGATACTGCAAAAACGGTTGTATTAAAGGGAGAATTCAGCACTTTTCATGTGGTTGTCCAGTCAGTGTTGATGGTAAGTGTGGTCACTTGAAGAAGTACATTCCTCAGTGCATACTACATCAACCAAGAGACCTTAGTTCTCCAGCTGAACTACAGACTATTTCAACTTGGATTTCTAGTCTACACCTCTGGGTAACCAGGGGGGAAGCTAGATGAGTATTTTTGTCAACTAACACTGTTTTGGCCTAAAAGTAATAGCTATAGGCTACAGTGGAGATATGCAGAAACATGGGCTGGGGTAACAGGCTTGTCTGCAATGCCTCCTGGTACATGTAGGCACTGCCTGTATGACTCCAGAAGCAGAGGAATTCTGCTTTGTCGCTCAATATAGCAGCACTGAGGAATTTATGGCTTCAATCGACAACATTTACCATCAACTCCACATGTAGAGTTGCAGAATTTTCTACTTTGAGACTTAACAATTCTCATTTTGTAATTTTGTAGTCCATTACTCTGTTCTTTTTTGTGTGATTTTAATTGAGGAAACTTTATCTGAAATAACAATCAACTTTTTAGATGTGCTGACAAAAGATTTACACACAATGATGCTCATTTCAATCATTTGCCAAAAATTAATTGGCTGGTTTTCATCTTCTTTCAGTCTGGAAGTGCACAAAATAACCTTATAAGAAAAAGAAAAAGGAAAAAAAAAAAAAACTCCACACAATAAGAAAGTTGAATTATGCTGCAGTTTCTTTCAAAATGCACAGTGCTTTACATCATGTCATTTTATAGGACTAATTATTAAAGGGAATATCTCTGAAAGACATTACAATCTGTTTGTAGCCAGTTGTACTTGGGATCTGTGCATTCATGATTTTATTCTTTTGACTTCTGTTTATGGATATCATGTAAGGATTTACAACAATTTTTTTTAAGTCCATACTTTCATCCTATCGGTGAGCCTCACATTCCCACCACATTCATGACCATACATACTGTACATGTATCCCCTGTTATGGCTTTCAGTGAAGCAATATTTCACATCTCTTAAGCCTTCTCAAGATTTATGCTTTTGAAGAGTTCTGATATGTATTTTGAATATTCCAAATGCAGGACATTTTGTGAATTTTTGATATACGTATATGAATGATTTTTATTTTCACTGCCATGACAAAGATCTGTGATCTTCTCTCCTCTGCAGATTGTATTGATGATGTAAAATGAGCCACATTTTTTTTCCCTTTTGTATAATACTGCAATTGTTTTTGTGCTGTATTCCTCCTACACAGTGTAAAGTTTTATTGTTATATTATTACTATTAACGCTGAGTTGACTGCTTAGAAACAAAAATGCAGATTTCTTATGGAAACCGATAGCCTTGAATCTATAGAATTTTTATGCTAAAAAAGAGAATGTATAGACAATCTTGTCACAATCAGAAGCTTACTCAAAGCGCTGATCTCCAATGGACATTTTCCGAAGAAATCGTGGTTTTCAAATGTACGCCTTTTATCCAGTTTGAGCCCCCTTTCCATCGACTTTTTTATGTTTTATGTTTAAGGCGTGCAGTTTAAAATAAGCAGAGTGTGAAAGTGCGTCAGGCCTTGAGGTGATATCTGCCACCACATGACGGGCCGCATCGCACAGACACTCCATTCTGGACACACACACAAACTAACATATGTTAAATCACAATCTTTTAGTATTCCCCCCTTACAATTATTTGAATTATATGTATTTGTGCTTGCACTTTAGATTATTTTCTATCTTTTTTTTTTTTTAAAGAAATATCACGTTGCTGTAAAGCATGTTAAGTTTGTAGATTACAGTATTGTAGCTCAATTATGTTAATATGAATAGTTTTTGCATTCATATATTTTGCTGCAATAATGGGAGCACAGAGGAAATTAGGGATTACAC
The DNA here is from genome assembly GCA_027495735.1 of Lutjanus campechanus. Lineage (NCBI taxonomy): Eukaryota > Metazoa > Chordata > Actinopteri > Lutjaniformes > Lutjanidae > Lutjanus > Lutjanus campechanus. Next base: position 17,675 of record JAJHUR010137838.1, read on the forward strand.
ACTAAAGGAAATTGTCCTTCTCCCCACATTTGTTTTTTTTTTTTACTGTAACAAGAAAGAGTTTGGTAAATTTAAACCCACTTTTTAGATCTACTTTTCTCTCAGGATTGTGGAAATTTTGTAGTTTGAAATTACTTTGTAAACTCGTAGGACTTGGCAACAACGTACAGATTTGATTGACTAAAAATTGTTTGCACGGTGGAATGGATAAGTATTAAATGTACTCCTAAGTGATGTGATTTTACAACGGGTGGTTAACTATACACTTCACTCTATGGGAATGAGGGAAACCATCCTGTTTTTGTACATAAGTGGGGAATCTGATAGTGAAGAGATCTGAGATTTGACCCAGAATGAAACGTATTGAGCCACAGTACCCCCCTCATGCTGTTTTGTTTGTTTCCATTTGAATGTCTAAAGGATGATGTCACATTTCATCAGCAAGTCAAATATGTACATTTATGTATATTCAATATTTACATTCAGAACAATTCCGCATCGGGGCTGTATGAAAATACTGGGTCCATTTCTTTTTCACCTTGTTTCACTTCCCTTTATTTTAAATACCTCAGTGGAGGTCGATCTCATTTTTCTACTTGCTGTCAATCTGAGAAAATGTAAAACCTGCAAGAGATAAACTTGTATTTATGCTACTGCTGCCTGCTTACCAGTTTGTCCAGCAGTGAGCCTAAGACGAAAGACTTGTGTACTCTGGCAGAGCGATATTGTCTTTCTGATGGCTTATTGTCCATGGACCAAGAAACTGAACTCTGTTTTCTCTGTAGCTTTACTTCCTGTCTTTTTCTATACTCAACAGGTTTTATTTTATTAATGCATTTTGATGATGAAGAGTCATTACTGCAAGCTACTTTGAATTTGTCTGGTCAGGACTGCTATGATATAACTTGTTAATGTGACTCTTGGATTGAATTAAAAAAAAACAAACGTTAACACACTGTTGTCTCGCTGTCGCAATGGTAATTGATAATATGCGTGTTTGGTATTTTGATGTAGAGTTAGAATGTGTTGTGTGAGTGTTTTGTATGAGGAGTTTTACCACAGCAAAACAAGAATATGAGTAATGGATGAATGATTTTCTGTAGCATGGGGAAAGTATATAGTTAATCAAAGTGCCTTCTTTCTTAACTGAATTGAAATTAGTCTTGACTGACTTTGATGGCCAAAAGACTAAATATCCATATATTAGTTATTGCAGTTAAGTATTTGTTTTCAATTAGGTTTAGTTTCAGTTAGTTTGCAGGGTGGGTTTGCTTGTTCCAATTTAGCTGTTTAAAAATGTTTACTTTAATCCAGTTTTCACTAGTTTTGGTATTAGTTTGTTTATCTGTCAGGGGCAAGATTGAAGTTCAGAATAGGTATTGCAACACAAACACAACACTTTGGCAACTGAGTCCCAGTCATGTAGACATCCCAGCCTCAGCAAACATATGCACCAGTGCCTTCTTGTATTGACACAAGACAAACTCCTGTATATTGTGTGCATATTGTATATATGTTTATTTTATTTCAATTAATTTGTTTTCAGTTTAATTTGGTGAATTTATGTAGGTTTTTCAAACCTAGTTTTTAGTTTAGTTTTAGTTATCAACTAATAACCTTGCGTATCATACACATTACAAATGCAGCAGTGATCTTACTGCTCAGATCAAACCTATTCTATATCCTCAGCTTTGAACTGAAAAGCCATCACCTCAGACAGGTAAAGGTCTAAAGGAGACAGTTATACAGATAATCAGTTTAGCAGTCACAAATACACGCTTTACTGTCAGGCATCCTCAGTGAAGTGCTGGCTTATTGCTTAAATGTCTCCCTCTTGTGGTAATATGGTGGCTGTGCAGTCTGGAGTGTTGACTTTTCATTGCATTACGTATATTGTATTGAACGTTTTCATAAAGCCTAACAACATTCTGCAAGTAGCTGTGTTGTGTACATTTCTTTTTCACAAGAAGGCGTAAGTGCTATTAGCGAGACCCTGGCAGCAGGAGTACATGTCATCAATATCGGTGGACAAGACTGTCAATATATTTTGAATGGAATGTCTTTGATATATGATGTGGATCTTAGGCAGGTTGAGTTTACCATCAAACCTCCTTTTTCCTGCACCTGTCTATACTTTCGTTGATTGCACGGTGATCTCTATAGATGATCTGTCCTTCACTGGCTTGCAGGAGGCCACTGGGTTTTTTAATGACAGTGATTGAAGGATTTCTCCTGGCAATGTTGGAAGTTATTTCTCATTGAATGTCTTGTAGATTGCTTAGCTGGCTTTATTTTGTGTTGAAAGATCTCTAACACTCTGCTGTCTACTTGCATGCACTTTTTTGGAACTTTTATTTTGCCATGCTGCTGTAGTGGAGTGGCTCCTTTTACCAGGCTCAAGACTAAAATATCTCACCAACTAATGGCCATTAAATTTTGGAGGCTACATAATTAAGATATTTAGGATATTCCATTACAGTTACAGAAAACAGAGAAAACCATTACAGATTACAGACACATTTAGTAAAAGTAGGGATTATTAGCAGCATTACATTTTTAAAATAAAGAATTTAATATTTTGTGCAGTGTACACACATTAGCAAACTTCTCCAGTCTCACAATACCACTCTGGTCTGAGTGAAACCATAGCTAGTATTACGGTTGCCAATTCATTATTAGTGCCTCTAGTGAAAAAAGCTGTTGCTGGGTGGAGATTTCACCATTATCTTGTCAGATAAGGGAAACATCAGCTCAGTGCATTGCACATTCTGCCTCCCAGTTGTGAAAATGATCTTGGGACTGGTTGTGATGCTGGTGACCGAGATGATGTGTGGATACAGAATGTCAGTTTACTTAAAGCTCGAGTGTGAAATGTTGCATTCATTTAAATGTGAAGAGTCGCTGCTTTTAATCGAAACATGCGTTTTCATGAAATTGTCGCAAACACAGGAGTTACTAATAATGCTCATTAAGGTTTCATTTAGTGTAGCAAAGCATTTCCAGTGAGCCAACAAGCAAAATAGCAGCACCATGATTCTGTTTGACCTGAATGGAAGGAACCTCAATTAGTATCATGGGTAACACCTGTGTTTACCCTATTTCATGTCAAAATTACTTCTGTAAAAACAGGTGTATATGGACACATTTTTAATGTCAACTTCAGCCACTTTAAGTTTACTTAGAACTAACAAATGTTACGATGCTAATACGCTAAACTAAGATGGTGAACTTGGTAACTGTACCTGCTAGCATGTTCAGCATGTTATACTGTCATAGTGAGCATGTTGCCGTGCTAGCATCAGCATTTAACCCAACGCACTGCATGCTTCCAGTCTCACAGGGCTGCTAAGAGTGGTTGTAGGCGTCAGTGAATTTAAATCAAATGCTCAACAAGTGTGTATACTGTATGTGTAACAGGCTTAGTGGTTCTCAATCTCAGAGTGAAACTTGAAACAAAGTACTTGTGGTGTTTTCTCATTACCTCAATACACAATACAGACAATGCCGTTAATGTTAGCTTTAACTAATGAAATGTTTTCTTTTAATAGAGCACTCTTCTGTCTTGCAGATTGGATTATGCATCATTTATTACTGAACGAGACTTCAGTTGTGTTGCCTCTAGGTAACATACACATTTTATCCCTTTACACTCATATAATTCAACCTCAGTTATGGTTTAATGCTTCAGAAACGAGGCAGGACCTAATTCCAGTGTTTTAATTGGTTACATGACTCTCTTGAGATCATGTGGAATCCTTTTTTGCAGCCTTCCTGACATGGTTCAGCTTCATCATTTCACACCACAAAAATAATCTGAAAACATCTAATTCTACAGTCCGGAAAAAATTACTCACATTAACAGATGATCAAAGTTTAATTTTGAATTGTTTAATGTACTTTATTTGATTGTTAAGTCATGAGAAAACTTTTCAAATGTAAATGTTGCCTTGAGGTAACACCACACCATTATGGATCCCCTCAATAAAATGTTTGATGTAGAGTGTTTTTAGGTATATAGTGACCCAAAGATGATGGTTTGGTTTGATAGATTGTTGATGTAAAGTTTTCTGAAATATGCTGACACTCTTTAACACATTCACTCCTATAGGCTGTCCCACAATGGTGCAATGTTGCCTGAGGGTAGCATTCAGACAAACAAACTTAGGAAAATAGTTCATTTTTAATGTTTTTCAATTTCAAATGCCAGAATTTTGAAACTGGTGAGGCAATTGAATATATTCCATTACTATTGTGACAAATTTTGTTAATTTCAAATATTGAAATTAACAATAATAACTCTTTGTAATTCATTACCATTATAGTGTGGTGTTGCTTTTTGGTAACCGTTAACCGTTTTTATGCCAAAAAAACCCCCCAACTTTTTTTGTACCAACTGGCATCTTGCTTACCATGGAGAGTTACAGTCTCACAATGCTGCTAGCGTGTCCTTAGACTTACAGTCAGTTGATTGAAATCAACTGCTCAACAAGTGTGTACTGTATGTGTAATGGGGTTTAGCTGCTCTCATTCTCAGTGTGTAACTTGTCACAGATAGCTTGTGGTATTTTTTCAGTAACTCGATATAATACTGACAATGCAGTTAATGTTTAAAGTGAACCTTAACTATAATGAATTGTTTTCTTTTAATCAAGGACTTATCTCTCTTACAGATCTTATCATGCATCATTTATTACTGAATGAGACTGCATCAAGCGTCCCCACTGCGTTGCTCAGCAGGTGAAATGGTAGTCTGTGTTTGGGGGGGAAGTTCCAATTGTCTGGAATCGGTGGTTATAGTCATGACTCAATGGACAAAGAATTTGTCCTCATTCCTCTTTTGTCTTTTTTTTTTCCTCCTGCAGGAGTATGCAGACAGTGTTCAGACAAAGCAAGACAGGTGGAAGGAAAGCTTGCGGTAAGTATATTTTCTGCCTTGCGAGATCTAGAACATCTTGAACAGAGCACAACTAAAGGATTCCAGGATCACATAATTTACACATATACAATCCACTGTGTTTTTTTTAAATCTAATTTTTGTGGCACCACTTTTGCCTTCCCCTTCATTTTCCCTTACACCATTCCTCAGCCCTCTCCTCTCCCTCTTCCTCCCCTACATCACCCATCTTCTGCTCTTCCCACCTCCTCCTCCTCTTCTTACCCTGTCCTCTCTGGGTCTCAGCTGTTGCATTTATGAAAACAAGACACTCGATTATGTTCTCCTCATCGTTGTCGGAGCTCCATCGGAAACCTCATACATCCAGCGCAGCTAACATCGACCCCCCAATTTCTGATATGGGGCCTGAGGCTTGATGGATGATTGCACTTTAAAGGTGTGTGCGTTGTGGTGGCGGCGACGTTGGTGTTAGGGATTAGTGGCCGATTGATCATTGCGATTGGCTTGCAAACAACAAGCTGTCATTCTGGACAAGAGGGTCATAAATCTGTCCGTGGAGAGCGGGCTGATTGTGTTATTTGATGCCCCGCTGCTGTTTCAGTTTGAGTTTGAAATGGGTGAGGTCTGGGTGTCAGAGCTGATTGTGTTTAGGCCTGTCAGACATTACAGGTAATGAGATTTCTGCCTATTGACAGGGTGGGAGGGTGGGGTCATTGGGGTCTATTAAGGGGTGGAGCAAGGAAAGAGGAAAGAGGAAAAGAAAAAGAGCAACTGGTTTCATGGAGAGCCATGGCAGGGAGGGGCTTTAATGTTCTATAGAGTGCAACAAAGAAGTGGCACAAAAATTTTAAAAACTTGTTTTCTCAATCACTGTCTTATTATGAGTGATGGGGTTCTATGTGAACGCAAAACCACCTGCAATTCAGTTCATTTTTTGCTATTAACAATAATTGCGTATTTTCTGTGCTTTTTGCACAGGTTTAAAGTGGGTGGGGCTCACTTGGAAAAAGTTGATGTCACTTGATGTCACCATGAACCAATCAGGATTTATGAATATTTGGATCAGAATCTGATAGCAGTTGTTGGCTTATGTTGACACCATCAATCAAACCCGAACAAACCACACCCAGACAGTCCTGATGAAGCAGATTTTGTTGGCCCTATACTGTTAAAAATGAAAACCTAAGTAAGTTAAAAAACAAAAACAAAAAAAAAAACTTTAACTTTACTGCTTATTTAGTCACAAATATTTTAATAAAGGGGCTTTAAATGATATTTCACATCTTTTAATCATCATAAAGATCATCACAAATAACATCTAACTGCTTTGATTAGATTGCACTAGTTTACTACCAACCACTGCCGCCACTGCTGCTCATACCCAATAGTCCCAGTATGCAGAAATATTCAAATACCATATTTAAAATGAATAACACATTTATGCTGCGTCCGGTTTTTGTAAAGAGGAGACTCTTGGTACCCACACAACTCATTTGGTGCCTTACGCACAGCACTTTTGCACATTTACTCAGTATTACAATAAGCTGTGCAGTCATCCATAGACAAAATATTCCTCTACCTCTATCATTTTGGCCTTTACTTGGTATATATGGTTCACATATTGCTTTAATTGGGGAAGCAGCAGATATGTGATTTCACTTTAGTTTACAGTATAGTTCTGCTGTAATGTGTCCCTTATTACCCACTAACCAAGTCTAATAGAGCTTAATAAAGGATCTAATACTGTCTTATAAATAACATGTTTCTATTTTTTGTCTAATTTGATATAAACTATAGCTTGTTATGTCTTAGTAGTGTTACTGTAATATTTAAGTGCAACTACAAGAAGATTTGGCCACATCTGTCACGTTATTGTACCACCCACAGGATTAACTGTAGAATGGATATAGAATTAAGAATTATCTCTGCTCAAACCAATAACATATCAATAAGATTTTCTTTTCTAAAATACATTATAATCTTGCATTCAATTAAATTTTATACAAGTCATTTTATACATTTTATACAATCAAAATCCAGAAACAAATGTCTTTATCCAGGAACACCGGCTGATTTGTCCTTTGGTTTTTGACAAATTTTCATCAAAGTCATAAAGGCAGAGTTAAAATTGAAGGTTTGGGGTTTGGGATTAGAATTTTAAAAAGATCAGGAATTCAGGGGGAAAACAAGTTAACATACATTTTTTATTTATGAACATTTCAAATATTACAAGGAAGGAATCTGATTTTAATCTGTGTGTACATATTGAAATATTTTATTTTTTGTGTTTACCCCACAGATTTACATTCATACAGAAGAAGTCATCCAGGAATATGCAATGATGGGAGAGAGGAGGAGGAACAGATGAAGCTCGGGTGAGGAGAGAGGGAGGAGAGTGACAGCGATGGGGGGTGTTGTTGATTGTTTCTCATACAAGAGTGGTATCGCAGACAGATCTCCATACCAGACCACAGGGTGCTCTGGGCTCTGTGTGTCTGTCCCTGGACCCAAAGAGGGTGGGAGGGCTTTTCACAACTCACACATTACCAGTTACTATCACTCTTTTGTGTCTTTATCCTCATCTGCTCATCTCTTACCTCTTACTGTTTTACTCTTCCTGTTTCTCTAAACATTTTTGCTTCAATCTGAGTCAAACTTATTAGGACGATCTGCGTAAATATGGTCAGCATCAGTTTGCAGCGCACTGAAGAACATCAGTACAACTGGAATTAAACTGACAACCGGAGGAGCTATCACCTGTCATTTTTCAAAGGTGAGTGTTTTACTTTCAAGAAAATGTTTTTTGTTTTAAACATGTTGCACATTTGAAGACTAATCTTATTTGTAATAATACAGCTGAATTTGGCTGTAACCTATGTTAAGTGTTATGTTATGGGGACAGGGAATTTACATAATTAATGATTAAATTTTACAACATTTTTAGCTATTTAGTGGAGTTTAAGTGATGAGATGATCGTTTAGAGACGGGTTTGTTACAAGTGTTTGATGATGATGATGATATGATTCTTACGAGAACAGATCCAGTGTCAAATTTAGACAGTCTAAAAAAATAAAATAGAAACAGCTCTATTTTGTGCCAGTATAAATGTACATTTTTTGTTAGTGAAATAAAAACATATATTTTTATGATAAATTTCTTGTATTTAAAAAAAATTAAATGGGCACTATACTGCTACTTTTTCTAAGAAAGATCATTTCAGTGAAAAGTTTGAAGTGGAAATCTGAGCTAAATCTGCTGGGCAACATGTTGTGGTGAGGCGGGGTTAATAGACACTGGGCCAAGTGTGTGAGCAAAATGGCGATCAACAAGTGTGAAATAAAATGAGCACGCTGTGATGGCCCCACGCCCTCTTGTTGTTGCCCTCAGCCCAGATCCCACTGCTCTCTGATGCTTTCCTCCGCTCTCCTCTTGCTCTTTCTTTATTCCATGTTACAACTCTAAATCTTGAATGACATGTACTCTTTATGTATTATCCTTCCACACACTCTGCTTAACATGTTAAAAAATTCATCAGCACTTTTGTAAAGCGCCATAATTTTTTGATATTGCATTTCTTCTTCTAAAAACGTTTTTTGTTTTTGTTTTTGTTTTTTACAGTTTTTATTGCAGATTCTTT
>JAJHUR010137839.1:0-18227 GCA_027495735.1 Lutjanus campechanus
ACTAACTCCTAACTTTTTACATTGTTTGATTTAAGCTTGAGCTGTTGATCAGTTTGGTTCAGTAGTTCAGTCTTACTTTTCCTTTTCAATCATTTGTTTTTCTTGTATCTCATGCAAGATACATGATGAACATACTCCTCATTAATTATTTATCTTTTCATAATTACTGTATGATCAACTAGCTGTCATGCGAGGTCACTTTTAATTTACAGTTAATTATGCTTATTGAAATAAAAATCACATCCAGACTCAATTAGATTAGACAGAGATGTGGTAAATTCAGTTCTTGCTGGGTATATTATTTCCTCCAGTTTCCAGTTAACAATCATTATTTACAAGTTACAAGTTAAGTTGAAGTTAAACTCCTATAAAATGCACTTCAAACAGAGGCTCTCTGTGTATTTACAACAATAGACTGTGTGTGTGTGTGAGCAGGTCCAGACCTTTCTGTGTTTTTCTTTCAGTATCGGAGAAACAGAGCCACAACACAGACTGAAGTGTTCATATGGTTTTAAAATTCATCCTCTCAATAGATGAAAAACAAGCAGCTTCAGAGTCTAATGTGGAAACTATCAAGCTCACATAATGTTAATCCAAATTAAACAAATTATTAATCATTCATTCCTATAATAACTTGTGAAGCTGCTTCATTATTTTATTTAAACCATAAATTTAAGATTCCTGCTCAGTCTATGTGTGTATTCTGCTGTTTACCTGTGCGTCCATCTCTTGTCGTTTGATCTGGGTGAGAGTCATGCTGGAGAAGTCCATCGTATCTGGACACAAACCACAAATGATGGTCAAACACCTTCTGAGATTATTTATTTATCACCTGTAGCTTTGAGCAAACTTCAAACCTGGACATAAAACCGTTTTTAAACTGAAAGCCAGAGAAAATATAACACTGGACATTTTGTATGATTATCAAATGCAGCTTAATCATTGAAAACAAAATCAATGACACTGTGGATCAACTGTCCGTTAACAGTTAAACAACTTTCCAGACAATCTGATCTTCTCACCTGTCTCTTCAATCTGGGACTTCCCAGACTTGGTGGAGGCCACGACAGCTGCAGTGGCCTGTGTGACGCCCCGGGACGCCTGCTGCAGACGGTGCAAGTTGGTGCTGTCTTTGTCTGCTTTTACCTGCAGAGGAACAACAACAACAAGACAAGAGAATGAAGAGAGATCTGCAACATGGGAACACTGTTTACACCTGTGTTCCTCCAACTCAGTGATGGACTGGCCATCTGACAAGGGGGGCAAATGACACAGGGGTCACCCGAACTTTGGGCCACTCAAAAATAAAAGACAATGATTTTATGATCACAAATAAATTTTGTCTTTAAAAGTGATCCTGAAGCCGGATTCAGACAATATGATTTACAGAGTTGCTGGGAAAAGCAAATTCCTTTAATGTTCACTGACTGGGCTTCGTTAAGGTTCATTTTGGTGGCTGTGTAATAAAGTGTAGCTATAAGCTGGTGGTTTTATTGTAGCTAAAGGCTGGGATGGGATGTGTAAGTTCACGAATTACAAAGGCCCAAAGCCATTTCAAATATATTGGAGCATATTATGGATAATGTGTACAGCTGCATGTTTTTTTTGGTGTGTCGCCTTGCTCTCCTTACACTTGACACTGATTCCTCTCTTTTGGAGCTCAACCGATTTTTGAGACTGACAATTTTAGAGGGAAAAGATTCACAAATTACCAATACAGTGAATTATAGAGCTGGAATGAAAAAAAGACCTTTTATATGTGGATTGTGTACTGATTTTGCACCAGTCTAAGTATGCAAAGGTTGGCTGTGTTCTTAAGCAAACAACTCTATTAAAAAAATATATATTGTAGTATATAGTATGTAGTATATATTGTATTTAACATGCTAAATAATTTAACATATACACAAACCATAGGAACACAGAGAAAATAGAGAATAAATAAAAGTAAAGTAAATAAAATGCTAAATAAAGATCAGTACTGTTCAGTATCAGTCGAGTGCTGGATATTTTAATACTGTCAGTTAATTAGAGGCAGGTTGTAAAACAAGAAGCAGCTTCTCAATATTTTCACCTGCCAGAGAGCTTCTCTAGTCCTCATAAATGTTTCTCATTGTGCTCAATCTAAATCACCACGTGTCATCTTCTGTATTATGTGTTCTGCAAAAAAGTTTCATATCGATGCATTTCAGTAAATATACAAAAGATACTGGTGCATCTGTGATAGACCCAGGTCAGGCCAATACATGGCCAAAATATTGGCTGACTGATATATCAGGTCTGCTCTGTTTTGCGACAAAACAAAGTGTTTGGTTGTGTGATTTCACACAGTATCCCACTTCATTGTTGTGTACGTGTGTTTTGTGAGAATGTCATAAATACCAGTCCATCATTTCTCCAACGTTAGCTCAGAAAATACCAAAAAATTTAGACCACCGAGCCATAAATATTTGCCATTTTCTCATATAAAACACAAGTATACATCCCTTACAAGATCACTACACTTTTATGGATTAAAAAAAGAAAGGTGCTGTGACCTGTTTGGAGTCCATCGGGAGAATGACTGGATTGTTTGCTCACCTTAGAGGCAGCCACGAGCTGTGCTGTGCTGGCAGCGATTTCATGTGAACACACCATCAGCTCCTCGTACTTCCCTTTTCCCTGCACCACCAGATCAGCGGCATCTCTGGAACAACACAACACAGCGAAAAATAAACCCACCTGATTTATGAAGGACCTTACATGCTGAAAACCTGATTTACAGTTTTGTTTTTGTTTTTTTATTTATTTCCCCGAAGAAGGTCACCTCATTCATTCTTTAAGACATTTAAGACTCACAGTGTACTCACGCTGCTAACTTTATGAACATTTTTACAGCCTGTAAGGGACACACAGAGGAGGACTGATACTTACACCATGACTGTGGCGCCCCATCCCACTGCTTTGGAGGCAGAGATCAGGCCCTCAGTCCAGCGGGAGTTCTTGGCATAAAATTCCTTCATGGAGGCTGCCCCCTGGTGGACAAAAGAGCATATTAAAACATTAACAGAAAATATCTGATTATTTTCATTCTCAATTAATCTGACAATTATTATCTGCACCAGGCAATTTGGTGCATGTGTGCATATTGTTTTGACTGACTGCTGAAGGACCTCTGTGATTCATCATTTTAGAAAAACTTTGAAACGATGATGATCTTGATGTTCTGATTTTGATTTTATCATTTATGTCCAATAAATTCAACTAAACTCTTGTGGCACAAGTAAAGCTAAGGCACCAACTCATTTTCACATACCTTACTCCCTCTACCTGTGAAGCATCAGAGGGATCAGAGGGAGGAAACAAAACCTCACCAACAGAGCTGCAGTGAGAGGCGGAGCAACAGTGACTAGAGGCTGGCAGACTCAAGAAATGAAACTGAAAGTTTGTCAGAGTGGCAGCCACGCAGCAGTCGAGACAAGTCTCTGTTTGATTCTCTAAAGAAAATTCAAAATAAGTTCATCAGGTCTTTTCTCTCAACAACACAGGAGAGTCTCTGCCAAACACCGGTGAGTACAGCTGATCATGTTTACAGTTTGATCAACCGAGATTTAGACAAAACTTCAGCTCTGCTCAGGCAGGAAGCTCCACTCTTTGCATTTCATACTGACACATTTATTAAACTATGGAAGTTTGTCCACTGGCTCGCCATGCTGCAGCTCACTTTAATAGATTCAAACAGTCTCTGTGTGTCAGTTCTCAGGACTTTAGTAACTTGTAAGTGAATCTCTGTGACTTGGAGTTTAGTTTCACTCATACTTTCCTGGTATTATTTCTATTTACTGATTTCTTCAGTAAATCTAGCTGTTTCACATTAAAAGTTTTCCACCAGCAAAACAGCAGGAAGCTTTTAATGTGAAGCAGTTAGAAGAAATTAAATGTTTGTTGTTAAGTGAGCAGAGCTTTGTTAGCAGCACTGTGGTGAAAAAATGGTCAATACAACATGATATGGGCATATTTGTGAGCTCGCAGCTCAGCATGATGCAGTCAAAACATGGCATATACAATATAACTGAAAATTACTTTACCTGATATATGTTATACTCAAAAGAACCATAATCAAACTGGTTTTTAGACAAATAATTCAAACTGTATTTTGAATACATTTTTTTCTTCCACCCAACATGTGTAGATATGGCTGCTGCAAACTATCTACCATCTGAAGATCAGTTTCTGTGCTCCATCTGTCTGGATGTGTTCACTGATCCAGTCACCACACCATGTGGACACAACTTCTGCAAAAACTGTATCAATGTACACTGGAATACTGATGGACAGCACCTGTGTCCGATGTGCAAAAAGGTTTTCAACACAAAACCTGAGCTGCACGTCAACACTTTGCTCTCTGAGATGGTTGCTCAGTTCAGACCGTCAGCTCAACAGAAAGTCAGCAGCAGCTCAGAGCAACAAGATGCCAAACCAGGGGAAGTTCCCTGCGACGTCTGCACTGGAACCAAACTGAAGGCCCTGAAGTCCTGCTTGGATTGTCTGATCTCGTACTGCGAGACTCACCTGGAGCTTCATCGGACAGCTTCACGTTTCAAAAGACATCAGCTGATCGACCCTGTGGAAAACCTGGAAAGCAGGATGTGTACGAAGCACGATAAAGTTCTGGAGCTGTTCTGCAAGACAGACCAGACATGTGTCTGTGTGCTCTGCCCTATTTTAGACCACAAGACACACGAGTTTGTTCCTCTGAAAGAAGAATATGAAGAAAAGAAGGCAGAGCTGGGGAAGACAGAGGCTGAAATTCAGCAGATGATCCAGAAGAGACGACTGAAGATTCAGGAGATCAAACACTCGGTTGGCCTCAGTCAGCAAAATGCAGACAGAGAGATAGCAGAAGGTGTTCAGCTCTTGACTTCTCTGAAGGAGTCCATTGACAGAGTCCTGAATGAGGCCATCAGCACGATCAAACAGAAGCAGAAAACAACAGAAAACCAGGCCGAAGCTTTCATCAAAGAGCTGGAACAAGAAATCTCTGAGCTGATGAAGAGAAGGACTGAGGTGGAGCAACTCTCACGCTCTGAAGACCACGTCCATCTTCTCCAGAGTGTCCAGTCCCTAAACTCCCACCAACCTCCTTTGACCAGGGACTGGACAGAGGTCAGCATCTGTCCATTGTATGAGGGGACTGTGGTGAGAGCTGCAGCTCAGCTGGAGGAGACACTGAGCAAAGAGATGAAGAAGCTGCTTGAAGCAGAGCTGAAGAGAGTCCAACAGTATGCAGTGGATGTGACTCTTGATCCTCATACTGCACATCCTGAACTCGTCCTGTCTGATGATGGGAAACAAGTGCATCATGGTGATGTTAAGAAGATTCTCCCCGACAACCCAGAGAGATTTTCCGCCAGTCGCTGTGTCTTAGGAAAGAAGAGTTTCTCATCAGGGCGATTTTACTACGAGGTTCAGGTTAAAGGGAAGACAAAATGGAACTTTGGAGTGGCAAGAGAGTCAATCGATAGGAAGAAACTAATCATTCTGAGTCCTGGGCACGGTAACTGGACTTTAAGGTTAATAAATGGGAATGAGTACAGTGCTATCTCTAACACTGAAGTCAGTCTCTCTCTGAAGTGTCAGCCTCAGAAGGTGGGGGTGTTTGTGGATTATGAAGAGGGTCTGGTCTCCTTTTATGACGTAGATGCTGCAGCTCTCATCTCTTCCTTCACTGGCTGCTCCTTCACTGGGAAACTCTTCCCATACTTCAACCCCCGACATAATAATAGTGGTAAAAACTCTGCCCCTCTCATCATCCCTCCTGTCAGACTAAACTAGTCATTTCCATGTATTGATTTGTGTTCATACAAAGTTACAAGTGTACATATTTACTGCCAATACCATATCATTTCTATCTTATTTTACTTACTTTATACATTGACAGTTGATTTCTCACTCTATTTAACTGGCTGTTAGGGGCCACAAGTGATGAACAACTGCTTCATTTTGAAATCTTGTTTCAGCTCAGGACAAAGTACAGTCTGTTAATGTTAGTGGATTCCTTTGCCGGCGTTTTCACTTTGAAATCAACATTTTATGTCACTGGTTTTACAGCAGTGATTGTTTCAACAAGACATACACACACGTTAGATTGTAAATGACTGCTCGCTCACTCAGTCAGAACTTCCTTTACCTTCATTTGGCACATCCATGTGCTGTTTTTTTTAGCTCAGAAAAAAGCTAAATCTTTATTGTTTTCTCAAATATTCAAGTATTGCAGCCCTGGAAAACTGAGTAAACTGAGCGAGGTACTGATATTTGACACTATGTATGTATGAAAGCTGTACAAAGGTTATGGCAGTGTTATGAAAGGTTACTGTGGTATATTCTCTAGTATCAGAAAAATGCCATTTTCTAATTAAGCAGTCATGATTATAAATATACATGTGTTTTGTTATTTTGAGCTGCGCAATATATATCTTAATGTATAGTGTATAAATGTGTAAATGCAAACGTTACACTGTAAAATTTGCTTAATAAATAATAATCTGCTTAATAAAAACAACAATTTTCTTTTTAGTTCTCTGGTCACACTGTGCAGGAAAAATTAGGTGAACCCTGTACACTCGCACACAATAACACTTTGATGAAAACTTTAAAAATCTCTGCAGTTGCTTCTGGCAGCCATAGTAGTATTGCAGTAGGTACTTCACTACCTTATGCCTGGTGAAGACTCACACTTTTCTAATTTTCCTATTTCCTATATAAATTAATAATTTACTCCAGAACATGTTAGAAAATAGTGAAACCTGCCCATCAGTCCAAGACTACATAACTGAATGTCTTGTGTTGTCCAACCAACTATCAGAAACCATATATAGATATTCAGGTTTTCTGTTATTTAAGACATTTAAGACAAGCAGCAAATTCTCACTTTGGAGAAACTGGACACATTGATTAACCAATCAATTGACTAATGGCTTAATATCATAATAGGTATTTCTTCTGCATATTCTGTTTTTAGTTACAAAAAGGGAACTGCACAGATTTGTTGAACCATAAAATAAATACATAAATACAACAGACCTCCTTAGTAAAGGACACTACACTTACCTGAATATGAAATATATCAGTCACAATTAAAATACTGTAAAGTTGCAGATTCATATAGTCAGTTGGGAGAAGTTAGATGTTGGAATCAAAGAAATGTTTAGTAATATTATACTGATAATATGACCCATGTCTCTTCCTCACTGTTGATGTTCGAGAAGGCAAAAACTAGCAGTGTAACTCACCCTGCCACTCTCCACGATATCCCTTTGAAGATCTTTGGAAGACAGAATAAGCTCCTTGATGGCCTGCATCAGCTCTGTGCAGGACGCCAAAATCCTGCAGGGGGCGACAGAGCAGAGGACACAAACACTCACATACTGGAACTCCACAGCTAATTCTGCTCGCTTGATTTAGAGAGGAAGAAAAACACTGTGAGGCCTGTTCAGTGTCGCGCCTGCAAATGCACTGAATGCAACTAGTCCAGTCTGCTCATCAAAACATAATCCAACCTGACACAGAGTGTCTTCATTTTGAACAATAGAGCTCCTAACAGAAAGAAATCAGCCTCCTCCTCACTATTTGGAAACAGCAGTTTGTGTTTCTCTATACTCCAGTTATTGTATGACCGATGCACCACTGACCTAAATTCTCATTTGTAGCTGCAGTGTTTGTTTGTTTCTTTTCATAATTATCTCTCACAGCAGCTATTGAACTTTTTTTTACATGAATAATTAAATCAGCGGGAGAGATGAGAGAAAAAGGAAAAGTTTAACTGGCTTAATCTGCACACAAAGAGAATTATTACACAGACTGGATGAATAATACATCATTTTCTCTTTTACGAGTTTCAAAATGAACAGATACAAACCTTATTACTGGACGACAGGCACACTTACATCAGCGTGAGAGAAAAGCAGGAGTACTGAGTGAAAGTCTAAACTGATAACTCCTGTTTATGGTTCAGTGAAGATTTATGTGCGGGCAACAGATCAGTCTGATGGTTAAGTTTGGAGCAGAGAGCCAAGCCTCTGCACAGAAATGTAATCAAGAGATTTCTGAACTCCCTGGAGCTGTTTGAAGCACAATATAAATAAATCCATTTGGTGTAAGACGTCTCTAATATGATAATAGTTTGTGCAGCTGCTCCAGTAAAAAAGGAACGACAATACTAAAGGGATAGTTCAGATTTTTTGAAGTGGGGTTACTGACTCCATACTCAGTTTATTACCAGTAGATGGCGGTCGGTGCGCCCCCAGTTAGGGGAAGAAGCATAAATTTCACCTTGCAGGACAGGTGAGTCAAACGGTTAGTTTATTTATGTTATTTTGTGACTTTGGTGAATCTGAATCAACCTTTTAAAACACCAAAGTCACATTATAATTCAAATAAACTAACCAATCGAGGCAGAGGAAGACCAGCAACTCCCATGTTCTGCCAGGTAAAAATACTGCTTTTCTCAAAGGAGTTTGGTTGGTTTGCAGAGATTGATATTTATCTTATATAATATCAGCTCTGTCCGTCAGAATAGGCTGTTTGATGGCAAGGTGACGCCGACTATGGATAGTAAGTATCTCATACAACCCCGCTTCAAAAAATTAACACTGTCCCTTTAAAACTACAGAATATGAAGTTGAGAAACAAACACCAGGATGGATGAAAAAGACAAACGTTTCGTGCCACACTGTGGCTTTAGACTTCACACATGCACTTTGCTCTGTGGCTGAAACCGATGAAATTCTTCGCACATCAGCCCTCAGAGTGTGTGTGACCATCTGAAACTGCTCTGAAACATCATGTGACTGTTGCCTGAAAAGCATCTCTATTCCCCTTTCCACTTCACTGACTTTGTTTGCATCTATTTCATCTTGTGGTTAACAAGAAACAAAAAATAAATAAATAAAAAATAACTGGGGGCTTGCCTCGCTGCATGTATCTTTAACTGATGAATCAGTTCCTCAATCATCACATATTTTTAGCCACTTTCATTTCTCTTTCACAACTGACAGTTCCAGCTTTAGTTTAAGTTAAGGTTTGTTCTTTCGTCTCAACACAACTTACTGCTGTGAGAGGAGAGAGGACAAAGCCATAGAAAGTAGAAAAGTTTGTTTGTGGGTCAGCTGTGTTTCTATTTCAGGATAATGTGATACTCCTGTAAGCGTAATGAGTTTGATCTAGTTCAGATCTTCTGAATCTCTTCTTTAAGTATTCAGTTAATTTGAGGTTTAAGCTGTTTTTCTCTGGGTTACATGAGACCCTGCGACAAGACAGTCAATCATGTTTTCAAACACTGGTGTCATGTTCTACGCTGACATGGATTTCCCAATATTGTCATTACTGTGATAAATATTTTAGAATATTAAAACAAATGTGCTTTTCTGTGACTGCGATAACATGCAGGTAGAGGGCTGTGGATATACTTGTTGAACCAAGGTTACATTCAGTAACTATTTTCCTAACTAACACAGACTTTGGTCTGACATGCAGACTGTGTAACATGAAGATGTGGGAGGTAAAGTTATGAGTGAAGCACACCCATTCCTCTGGTGTTGGCTGCAAGAACCAATACAAGAGTCTTCATCTAACATTTCTCCCACTATTCAAGGACATGAAGACCCAGTGGATTAACTTTATCTTTGATGGAAATGTCCTCACATTAACTGGAAAACTCTTCTGTGTGCGCTAAGTTGAGCATTTTACTTCAGACTGCTTCCTTAACAAGAGACAGCACAGAGCAGGATTTCCTTTAAAACTGAAGCTCAACTGGCTTCAAACTTGGAAGCTTTAAGTTTGGCTATTTTTATGTTACTTAATGGCTAATTTTTCAGGCTAGCCTGTTGAGTGTGGGGTTAGCATGTTGCAGGGCTGTGGCTACTAGCATCTGTGGCTACTCTCACAGGCTGGCACAATATTACAACTAATGTTGTAATATTGAGGGACAGCCGAGAGAAATCGTGTGAACATTAAGGGGCCGTGTCCACCACAGCATTTTGTTCCTGCTTGAAAACGCCAGGCGGTCTTCTGAAAGGACTCAGCTTATCATATAAGAGGGTTTTAGAGGTGCATTGTTAATTCAGCTGAGAGGTTTCTAAGATGCTGAATATCAGCGAAAGTAACAGTAAATTTATGTTTTCATGTTGCTGGCGTTTGTAACAGCATGCAAATCCACAGCGTTCCAACTGGAAACAATTCAAAAAATACACTGGCCTCAGGAAAAAATGTTTGGTGAACACAGGCTCTAAGCCTCACTGGAAGCCAGTTAAATAACCAGAGTAGGTTGGATGTTCATGCTTTTCATTTGTTGCTTAGAATATTTTCGCTGAGTTTTACCTCTCGTTGACCTCCATCTTGATTCCTGTATCAACTGCTCGAGACTTGTTGAGCATTTCCTGTCGGGATCCGCAGAGACACAGAGGAGACAAAAAAAAAGACACTTTGAAGTTAATACTGCTGGAGAGTGAAACAGGGGGCAATGTTTTCACACAGCGTACACTCAAACACACAGCAAGCACAAATACACATCTGCTGTCAGATGACCACAGCTAAACACACACACACATATACTCACACGCGCACACATACACACCTCTATCCTGGCAGCTGCTGATTCCACAGCAGCAGAAGTGGCAGCCATTTCCTGCTCCACAAGATCTCCCAGCTCCCCCTGCTGCAACTCCAGACCCCGAGGACGCAGTTTCTGATCGAATATGCCACAAGAGACTGAAGTCAGTATTACAGCACGAGTCAGACTTAAACAATTTAAAGGGATAGTTCGGATTATTTGACGTGGATTTGTATGAGGTACTGCTCTGAGCTTCTGTGCTGGTGTCCCTCTCTGCTTCTCTAAACTGGATGCGTGTCAACTGGCATCGACTGAAGGTAATACACTGACTATTGATGAGTATCTCACAAAACCACACTTCAAAAATATCCGAAGTATCCCTTTAAATCAAAATTTAAACAATTTAACCTTTTATCACTGTCTAGATTCAATTAAACTCATTTCTGTTTTCACCACACAGCAACTCTGGGGACTCTTTGTCCCATTTATGTTCACAGTATCAGATTACAAACATTAATGTGTATGTGTGTATGAAGTATGGACCTCTGCAGTAGCCAGGATGGCCTCCAGAGCTGCCTTCAGCTTGCTGTTGTCAGCTGTAGCCAGGCTGTCCCGCTGCTTCATCTGGCCGAGCAGAGCCAGAGCTTCAGCCCCGCACGCCTTCACACTCTCTGACAGGGCTGACAGGGACAGAGACAAGGACACGATGTGTTACTGTCCCAAAATACACAAGCAAACATGGAAACAAAACAATCAAAAGTTTCCTTATAGATATGATATACAGACAAGTTTTAAAGAGTTAAAGCTAATATATTCCATGCTGCGATATTATTTACACTCCATTTTCTGTCAAAACATCATATTATGTGTTCTGTAAACTCTGATGTGTAACAGTGCCACTAGTGGCTGCAGCTGCACGGTTAATTATACTGACATCCCCTCAAGCAAAGTGTCAACTAACAGCTGAAACAGCCGCTCTGATGGGAGGAAGAGGGAAACCAAAACTACCTTGACTGCAGCTGCCGACCTGTTTTTTTCTTTAGATGCAGGACAGCCAGCTGATTTAATGTACTGCTGCAGTCATATGTTTCAGCAAAGTATGGATGAACACAGGGTCGATGCTCTCTCCATCGATTTCTAGCGCTGCAGCTACAGACACGGCCTCATTCTGACCCAGTTTCAGTCCTACGTTTGTTTTTAGTTGCCGTAAAAAAGGCCGCTAGCCAGACCTCCATTATATTTGGGCATGTTTAGACTTGACTCAGGCTGTTAATATCCCGAGAGGGTAAATCCCGCAAACATTACTCCTGTATGAAGTCAGCAACTTTGTCCTATCCATGCATGTTTTGGCTAAAACACTGTTTAAAGAGCTATTTTTAATCGCAGTGTGAACACAGGAGCAGGATGTTCAGATACACAGACTGCTGTGAGGCATACAGCTCAGAGAGTTAATGGTTATACAGCCCAACCTTACAGTGCACATGTAACACATGAAGAGGTATGAACCACTCACACACACACACACACACACATGTCAGAACATGTCCATGTCTGGGCCAACTGATTCGCTCACAGATTAATATCAGGAGAGAAGACGAGCAGATGAAAATCTATTCATCTCTCTCTCACATGCAAACTTACCGTCAGCCTGCTCCACATGCACCATGTGGGAGGTGGCACTACCCTGCACGATGGTGTCGCCCACCAGGTGGCCGCACTGGGTGACGACTCGCACCAGGTCAGATACACCTACACAAAACAATAATAAACCACATAAACATGTATATTTCTTTTTATCTTGTTGAATTTTTATATGAATGTGGTTGGAGAGATAACAAAAAAGTAGCATTCTTTAACATATATATCCTGTACATGTTCAGCCTCTACAGCTGATAGAAACATTACAATAACTGCTTTAGCATTTAGCCAATTTAGCTGCTTTAGTAGCAAACAAACAGTGATTAGCTGTAGTAGGCTGAATACAGTATATGACTTTAGACTATAGAGCTACTTGTTGCCATAACTAGTCCAATACAAAGAACATCTGTTTCACAAATCCCACGATATTCTAGCAAACAGGAAAGATCTTTTTCACACCAGTAATGTAAACACAGGTGTTACCAATGATACTGATTAAGGTCTTGTTCCATTTAGTGTGGCAGAGCGTGCACATTAGCTGAACCCTGACCCTGTCTGACCTGAATTTAACAGAACCTTGGTATGTGTCATTGGTAACACCTGTGTTTAACCTGCTATTTCATGACAAAATTGCTGCCCCTCATATTTATTGTACATTAAAGCTTCATTTGGTTACTTCAACAAAAATAACTTGTTGTCATATTTGTTGAAACTGTCACTATAACCTGAATAGGGTCGCACATTTTGTGCATTTTCCCTAACTGATAGCTGAGAATGCTAACAACCGATTAATCAATTAATCATTAAAAATGAAGACTTTTTTTTGTCTAATTCTTTGCTCACTTTATGTTTCTTTATTCAACCAATGGCTCCATGAGACCAAAAAAATGTCAAATGAGACACAATGCCATTTCTAGACTACCAATTAATTATCGATTAATACATTTTTAATCGGTTAAATTCTTCACAATGATTAATCGATTAATGATTAATATCCCTAATCCTGACAATAGTACAAGTAGATCCTCGTAGGGCTCTAAATGGCATTTGCAAGAATCCACTGCACCTGAATGAAAACAACCAATCAGAGCTTCAAACCCAACAAATGAGACTCACTCCCACGTGGTCAGATACTGACAAACAGTTATATTTATACAAGTTACCAACTGTAGCTCTAATTTGTGAAAATGTTGAGGAGCAAAACAATGAATCCAACGCACCACAGCTTCAGTTAAAATTATGTACAAATTTATTACATAACTTTATTACATATCAATGCATATAGTGCATGTGTTAAACTGAATCCTCACCTGTGCTGTCAGCCACATAAGCCTCTCTGGTGGAGGCGAGTCGGTCCATACAGTCTAAAGACGCCTTACATCTGGACGCTAGGTAGTCTGCAGAGAGGAAAGAGACATGGCAGTGAGACAGGAGCTAAGGCATAAATATTCAAGCATGCTAATTAGCATCCAAACACTTAATGAGAGCAGCTCTGTGCTGTGCCACACAAATGAAGTTTCTGACCGGCGGAGCTGGTGCAGCTGATGTGTGCTGGGTCGTCGAGCTGTGCCAGCGAGTCCTGGATGATCTTCTCCGCCTCCTCCACAGCTCCCTGCAGACTGGACCAGCGAGCTGCCACCAACTGGCTCTCCAGCTCCTGCTCCCTGCTCTCCTGTGGATGCAAACACACACACACACAAACACACACACGCTTGAACTTATCACTCCAGTCTTTATTAAAAATGATGGTACGGAGGACTGAAAACGCCAAAGAAAAAAAAGAAAAGAAAAAAAGAATAAATAAATCAATGATGCAATTAAATGTGCCAAAAATCATATTATAATAAATCAATTCATAGTGTCTGACATAAATCTATATTTCTGTTTTATCTGCTTCTTTATTTATTTACTTGTATTGATTTCCCTACTTATTTATTTTATTAATGTTATTTATTAGTTTATTTTTTTTTATTTAGGTATTTTTTTATGTATTTATTTTATCTTTGCATTTTTCCCCTATTTATTTCCCCAAAGAAAATTATTTCTTCATTCTCTTTTTACATTTCTTTATGCATCTCTGCTCCATTATGCCAAAGACAGGCTGTCGGTGTGTCAGAGGGTCACCGTTCGCCTATGGAATCATTTCTTTCTTTATTTTTGATTTTGGCAGTTTCAGTCCTCCATATGCCAGAAAAAAAAAAAACTGATTGGACACGCTGGTTCTGTGTTTTCCAGAAACATCTGCGTGATTCATTTCAGCTAATTAAGAAAGATGACTGAGAAAATCTCTTCACCTTCTCGTTGAGCTGATTCTGCAGGGCTTCTGCCGTCTTCACCCCGCTCTCCCTCTCAGCCGCCAGCGAGCTCTGGACCTGCTCTAGCTCCTCCCCCTGGACAGCCAGCTCCGCCTCCACCTTCGTCAAGGACTGCACCAGCTCCGCCTTCTCGGACTCCAGGGCAGCCAGCTGCGTGCTCAGCACTTCACTTGACTGCAGGACGGACATATGAAAAAAAAGGAGAAATGTTACAATAGAAGAAAATGATTTCGAGGCACAGCGACCACGCAGGAGGACATGGTTAGGATAATACGTGGCTGTCATGACATGTCGGGATGTGGTGTGATGCGAGTGTGCTGACCTCACAATGAAGAAACACTTTATCCTCAGCCACTGATCATAACAACATTGTCTCCATGTCAGTTTGTGGAGCGGCGCACCGTCTCCAGAGAGGTTTGGGTTGAGGTTAAGTTTACAATCAAACAAACACGGGGAAGTTGTGGTTGTGCAACTCGGCCGCAATGCAACAATCATGAATTATGGCAACAGAGAGAAGAGTTACATCAGATCCTCCTGTGTACTGGAAGCATGTGAAATTTTATGTGACATTTTTTGGACTATTTAAGGGACAGTTCACCACAAAATCAAAAATACATAATTACATCTTACTTGCAGTGTTATTTATCTAGATTGTTTTGGTGTGAGTTACAGAGTTTGGAAATATTGGTTTGTCAGTTAGGTCTCAGTGGATTATCTTGAGTAAGTGGGTCATGACTCCTGGAAAGAGAAATTGCTGTTGAGTTATGTACTTTTTTTTGGCATTTTGAAAACCACAAGCCAACTCGCCAACTCACACCAAAACAATCTAGATGGATAAATAGCACTTCAAGCCAGAGGGGGAAAAAAAAAGAAAGATTCTTGATTTGCGCATGAACTGTCCCTTTAACTATCCTCATTTTTATAAGTGGGAGTTAATTAACATGCATGAAAGTGTTCTGCAGGTAAGAAAGAGAGACTTACAGCCTGGGTGCCCGCAGGTCCGACACAGAAGGAGAAACGTTGAGAGATGGAGGAGAAACAGAATTGTTAAGGATGCGGATGTAAACTGCACAGCAGGAGCTACAGAGAGCTGGACACTGGAGGCATGTGACAACAGCAATAAAACGTGGGCTCTGTGCATGTGTGTGTGTGAAAAGGACTATGGAAAGATGGAGGAGGAGGAGGAGGAGGAGGGGGCCAGAGAGTGATGGAGTCGGTAAGAAGTGGAAACAACAAAAGGACGTCAGGAGGAGTGGGAGGCAGAGACGGATGAGAGGTACCCAGAGCGATTCAGAGAAACATCTGGAGGAGGTGGAAGCATGCATGAGCAATGAGCGGGGTTGTGAGGGTTAACAGCACGAATTCATAGCTTATTGAAGTTAATTTCTGTCACATCCGTCATCGGCTTTAAAATATTTCCGCAAATCAGTTTTTCTTTCACAGAAGCAAAGACCCGAGCAGCTGCATTTACACAAGCGGCTGTTTGGATAAGATCTGCCTGCTTCTGTGTTTTCATTCTGGTCTCTTCTTTGAAACAAATACCTTCAGTCGCCTGTTACAAATATCAACTTGGCTTCTTTTGCGGAGTAGAGTAGGGGTTCTAAAAGTTTTAATGACTGAGCGCCAATTTAGGGAGTCAACATATGATTCAGGGCCGCGCTGGAAAACCCATTAACTTGTCAGAGGATTTGTGATCGGCCTCATGATGGAGTTCTAACTTCCAAGATTCCTTGAGCACCAAATCACCTGCTTGCAAATAAGGCAGATCACTTTATCTGACCCCCGAAGTTCAACAAGTGTGATCTTCCTGAAACTTTACTCTTAATGGCCGCCACTTGATTGGGTTGGATTGGTCATGAAATCAGATGAAATGAAAATGTCTTTACATTTTACCAGGCAGTGTTACAGTGAATAGTGTGTTAGCCAGTTAAAAGGAGCTAAAGGAACTATTTTCTTTCTACTGAACTACACCCACCAACCTCATCACAGCGCAGAACAAAGTGTACATCAACTCATGGACGAATGGCTTGTGCTAAAAAATACAGGATGTAAACTTCAGTGGTGGCCTCCTCAGCTGAACTGTTACGTCTGCGCACCTCTGTGATACGGTGGCTGGGTGTAGTTCGGCAGAAAGAAAATAGTTCCTACATGAAGGTGGTCACAGTTAGATCACAGGTCAGTTAGGTCACAAAGCATTGTCTTGAGTAAGTGGGTCATGACTCAGGGGGAGATTTTCCTGAAGATAATTTTATTTTTACTGATTTATTTTGTGGTTATTACAGTGGAAACACTACCCTTTTGTCCACAGGCGCCTCCACAATCAACAAAATATGAAAGTCCCTTGTAGTATCTGGAGGGACACCTGCGGCGTCATAGTTTGAGGCATGTGGCCACAGACCGAGCTGACATATTTGACGAGCTGGGAGTGAGAACCTGTTTGTGTTTATTTCATGCCATGTTCTGGGCCGCACAAAGTGTTTCTGAGGGTTGTCATTGGCCCGCAGGCCGCACTTTGAGAACTTAGAGGCTGACAGTTATCTTGCTACTGTTTAAAAAGTCCCCCCTCCCCCCCACGCTCAACGTCAATTCACTGATGTCAAAGAAATGTTATTAACATATGAATTGTGTGAGAGCCGGATGTGTTTGAGATTGTGCTGTAGGAGGAGCAGTCAGTGACTAAGAGGGGAGACGACGTAACGAAAGACAAAAACCTGAGATGGAGGGAGTGACAGTTGTCTCACAGATGAAAGATGACATGGACTCTGATGTGTAAAACAGGGTTCATACAGCTTCAAGAGTAAAATTCAAGCATCTTCAAGGTAGAATCCTGAAGCCTTTATCAACACATCTAAACTGTGAACATGATGTTTTCCTTATATGCACAGCAATCAATATGTATCGTCAGTTTAGTTTGATTGAACGTTTTGCTCATTTAATGGTTGTTAATTTTGACACCAAGAGATGAACAAATATGACAACAGGATTACTTCAATTCAATATTAAAAGATTTTTGGTTTACATGAGTGATTGTGTAGATGAAACACCAGATCATGTTGAAAATCACTCATTTTTTAACGAGTATGTTTGAATTCAAGCATATGAAAAGCCCCTAGCTGTTAAAACTGAGCATTTTTCAAGTTTTCGTGGCCCTAGTATAAGGAACACGTCATCATGGTCAGGATTCAGGATGTGTCTGCTACAGCCTGGGCCTGCTTTTTCTTCACAATGTGTCTGAAACACGTCCCATGAACAGCTGATCCATATAGTCGACCTTCCCCAAACACAGATCTTTGCACCAGCTAACGCTACAAAAGTGGGGTCCAAGTGAGATCATCAAGTAATTGATGATTAGAACTAGAATAAGAGTGTGTGACGCCAGCAGCCCCATTAATAGCTTTCATCCCATCTGTACTCCATTAGGATCACACAGGTCTGTTAGTCAGGGTGACAAATTTCATATCATTTATCTTTTCACATGTTCTTGTAGCAGCCGCTATTATCTTTTTTAACTGGACTAAATTAGATCAGTATCTTTTTACAGCAACTCAGGGATCTAGATAGCAGATTTAAAGGGACAGTTCAGATTATCTGATGTGGTACCCATTCGTAGTAAATGGCGGTCGACACGCCCCCAGTGCAGCAGGAGTTCTGATGTAGGAAGCTACAGGCCAGGGTCAGCAGCAAAA